>NW_019289481.1:161623-366836 GCF_000500325.1 Leptinotarsa decemlineata
GAATTGAATGCCCTTCAAAATGATGTGCCACTTGACCCCCCTTTCCATTTGAAATTCTGAGGGTAACATCCACCCCTCCTAGGGGGTTGAACCCCGAGGGTTGAAAATATTCATTCAGAGTGTCCCCCTTGCAAATAAAGTTGACCTGTCTGACCATTTTTTCATATTATGTACTGGAAGGGAGATATTGAGGGTGGGAAGTTTTCAAATTGACACACTGTATATTCTCATTAAGAAATCCTTCAATCGTCTTTTGAGTATATTTATCGAACCACTATCTTTAATTTCTTGAGGGAGGTCATTAAAGCAATGACTTATGTGTACTATTTTTTTTATATCCTTCAACTTTTATATTGTTAAACTATTGTTAAATGATTGTTAAACGATTAGTTTTTTAATATGGATTTTCATCAAGTATCGGCCAGTTCTATTCAATTTTTATATTGTTTCTGTTTCTGGTATTATGCCCATATATTTCAGCAACATAAGTTAATTTATTCTGTAGATATACAGGGGAATATCCAATTTTGATTTTAAAAATAAAAATTAGTGTTTGCTACTCGAAGAGTTTCCTCACTGATAGCCATTGAAGGGTTTGCAACATATTTGCTATGGGTGTTATCCTCGAACATTGTAAGATTATTCGCATAGCACGATTCTGCATCTTTTGTAATCTGTTTATTTCATTTTAATTGAGAAAGAACAGAATGGTAGAACAATAATTCAAATGTGGAAGGATTATGGAGTTGTAGACTAATAAGACTTAACATTATTTGTCAGCAACCAATCGACTATATCGTCAGATTTTTTAATTTCGTCCAACTTATTCATAATAAATGGAAAAAAAAAACTTACCGAAAAGTTACAACCTGAAAACACCTTGAAATTAAATGAAAACACTTTAAAAACACATTAAAAATATTACCAAAAAGCACTGCTATATAATACAATACTGCCTGTTTTTTACACAAATAACAAATATTATCAAGTAACTCTAAAACGATTTACCGAAATATTTTTCAGTCCCGGTCCGTCGTACACCAACTAAGACCAACTGGAGGCTAGCCTCCTCTAACGCTATAATTTCTGTAACTAAAATTACAAATCGGGACGTATGTCGCTGGCTGGATCGGTCTCGCGGAGCTTGTGTTTTCAAAGCGGTCGGAGGCTTGGCTCCCTTGCAACGTATCAACGTATGGCATTTATTATTTCTGGTTGATGGTTTCTTCGTTATTCGTTCGTGGGCGGTGCGTTTGAAGTTTGTTGATGCAGGATACAGTGCGGTAGGAACTACGATGTGAGTGATAGTGTTTTTTCGGGCATATTATGTATTCATATTGAAAATCAATGGTAAAGTAATGATACCAAGCATTTCTTTTATATAGTCATAATTATTTGTCAATATCTTTTAATTTATTGCGATGAATAGCCTCAGATCTTTGGAGTGTTGTACTCGTGTATGGAGCTCCGCTCCTAAGCATATCCAGAAAAGAGTCATCTGCCTGATTGGCGACTCGATTTTCCTGTAGTGCTTGTTTATTGTCCCTAAAAAAATTGGTATTATGTTCAAATACATCTACCTTACTCAACTTTTCCACAACGTTTACTTTTGAAATATTCAATTTCTTCATTTTTTCATGAATCAAACTTCTCCATTCCTCCGGGTAACTTTTTCATTCCATCGTTCTTATCTTCAATTTCAGCGGTCCACAATAGTTGCTATGAATGAGCGAATCACATGACAGCAATACAAAACAATAATAAATAATCCAACGGTATATTCACAGTTTGGTGAGCACTCATTATTTATTACTTCGAAACCAGATTGTGCGGCTGTCTGTCACATTTCTCTTATGGTTGAGGCAGATCAGAGTGTTTGATAGTCGAAGGGCTAACGTTTATCAATGATTTGAAGATATAAGAAATTCTACAGAACTAACTCATAGTCTGCTATGATGTACTGTCGACTTATACTGAAAAAGTATCAACAGCGAATGCAGGCAATAGTTCGATATATTTATGACGGAATCAACATGAAAAACTTTGTTGTAAGAGTTTTTGAATTATTTTTCAATCCGTTATGTAGAACTAACATATCGTTAATAATATGACTGCTTACTTTCAGTGAATTTCTTACGTAATGAATCGATGAACAATCAAACTTTGAAATGAGATCAAAAAGGACAGTTTTTTCAACATTTATTTCAAATAATCTTTTTTAATAATTTATTTCAAATAATCTCTTTGTATATAATAAACTCAATAGACTTCTTGTCATGGTATTTTTTAATGGGAGTGTCATGTGGAGAAATCAATGGATTCTTTCGTAGTCGAAGATCATCCTGCCTTGGATATTACTTGTATACTTGAGACAAAGGCTAACTACAAAAATAAACTGCATTCCTGTTTCCAGAATAATTACAATTTCAACAGAGCCAACTATCCACAACTGTATAATCAAATATCTCATATTGACTGGACCTTCTTGAAAGTTCTTGATAACTCAGGAGATGCATCCACATATTTCTATGAAAAACTTTATAATGTTTTAGATCGCTGATGTCCCAAGTATACAGTTAAATCCAAAAATAAATATCCTCCTTGGTATAATAGAAGCATTATTAGAGATTTGCAGACTAAAAGCAGAATCTGGCGCAAATACAAGCGTGAATATAATCTGCAGGCCCTTGAAGATTTCAAAGATCTTCGGGCAAAATCAAAGCATGATGTTGATGTGGCATACAAAAAATTCTTAGGTGAAACTGAAGAATAAATACATATCAATCCCAACAGATTTTGGTCATTTATAAATAATAAACGAGGTAGCTCTAAAACATCACAACTACTGAATTTTGAAGGTCAATTGCTGGAGGGGCCCTTTAATATCGTAAACGGTTTTGCCAGTCTTTTCAAACAATCGTATACCGTTTCTCTCCCTTTTAAACCAAACTCTGATATTGATAATAATCACTCACTTGATATATCAAGCTTCAATGAAAACGAAGTATACGAGGCACTTAGGTCGCTCAAACCTAAAAAGACCACTGGTCCAGGTGACATTCCAGCATTCATTCTAAAAGATTGTGCACTTGTGCTTGCTCCTCCTCTATCAATACTAATTAATATCTGCTAAGATCGGCTACAATACCAAGGATCTGAAAATCATCAAAAGTCTGTCCCATTTTCAAGAAAGGAGATAGACAAGATATTTCAAACTATCGGCATATCTCTATTATTTGCAAAGGATTTTGAGATTCTGCTGGAGCGAGTTATATATTGGCATGTAAGTTGCAATATAAGTATAATCCAACACGGTTTTATGAAAAATCGTTCAACGGTTACCAATCTTCTGACTATAAACCAACATATTGCTGAATCTATTGACAGTAGGGCCCAAACTGATGTTATTCACACAGACTTTTCTAAGACCTTCTACCGGCTTGACCATGGCATTCTACTAAACAAACTAGTAGCCTTTGGATTGTCTCTATCCTTAATCGCACTCTTTCAGTCCTATCTACGGGATCGAAAACAATATGTTTAGCTCAATGGTTTCAAATCTATCGAATAAAGTGCTTCTTTCGGTGTTCCACACGGGTCAAATCTGGGACCGTTGCTCTTCAATATCTTCATTAATGATATTGCAGATGTAATAGATGTGTATTTCCTTTTATATGCCGATGATCTAAAACTATACTGCCTCGTTGAGAATATAGATGATTGTGTTAACTTCTCAGCAAACGTAGGACAGGTTGTAGAATGGTGTTATCGAAATAACTTGTCGCTAAACCTGGATAAATGTAAGGTCATGTCCTACAGCTTGAAAAAGAACATCTTGATCTTTGATTATTCAATAGAAAACGTTTCCCTGGTGAGACCAGAAACATTTACTGATCTTAGCGCCACATTTGACACTGCACTATCATTTAACAGGCATATCGAAAATGTTGTAACCTCCTCCTGTCGTTTGTACGGATTAATTGCACTTAACAGTTGTGATATCAAAGAAACTTCGACCTTAAAAACTTTATTCTATGCTTTCATAAGATCAAAGTTAGAATACGCGTCAGTTGTGTGGAGCCCCTTTTATCAATATCGCATTGATAGAATAGAAGCAATTCAACGACGATTTTTAAAACTGTCAAGCCTAAAAAGCGATGGCATTTATCCTCCAATAGGAACAACCCATTCTGAATTGCTACAAAAGCATAACGTTTTCAGTCTCGAAAAAAGGCGTGAATATTATAGTGTTGTACTAACCTGTAAAATTATGAAAAGCATAGTTGACTGCCCAACATTACTGGAAAAGTTTATTATTCACATTCCTAGAATCTGTTCCAGACACCCGAGTACTTTCTATATAAAAACATCACGCACAAATGTTCTGGAGAATTCTCCGATCCATACCATGTGTAAAGTGACAAACTCTGTTAGCGATAATTTAGATATATTTATTTGTAGTGTCAAATATAAAATCCCACTTCCTAAAATAATTGTTTTGTCACCTATAATGAATATAAAATGCGTAGTCCTTATAGTCACTTGTTTGTATTGTTTGTAGTGTTTGTAGACTTTACAGTAACTTGTTTGTGATCTTTTCAAAAATCTGTTCAAAATCTGTTTTTCCGTGTGTTTATACTCTATTATTACCTGCTCTGTAATTGGGTCATGTCCTGTAGAGTATTGTATAACAAATAAATAAATAAGTAACCTAGATTGAGCGAGAAGTTACGTCTATAATTTACTTCCAATCAATATACAAAATAATTCTCAAAAAATAATGAAAGAATGGAGAAGATAAAATAGATATTTTCACTTCCTATAAGCGGACGTAATATCGAAGTATTCAAAGTGCAGGGAAAAAAAAGGTCACGATTCATAAATATTCCCGAATACTCCACACTTTTCAAATAAATCGCACTTCTATCAATCAATCAATTTTAAACAATTTATCATGGATGAAAATTACTCAATTGTTGTCTGGCTCCCCGACTATAACATTTAACGGCTTTATAAAATGTTAAGTCACTCATAGACCAGCTCAACCTTTTACTCACTGTTTAGTGTAATTTTTTGCCGTCCACAGAATTGTTATAAGTGAAATTTTTAATATTTCATGTGGTTGTCAAATTATGCGTTAAGCACGCTTCGAAAGATATGAGTGTTATTAGAACTGAACCACAGATTCAGTTGAATAAGCATTTAGTACTATGGATTATGGATTATTTTCGTGGCTTTATCGTAAAATATTCTTTTTATGAAAATCTATGAAATAATACAGTTTGGAACACCCTGCATAAAATAATTCAGTAATTAAAACTAGTATTCAAAATTTCAGCAAATTCATCATTCCTATCTGAAAAATATGCCTCTTACCTCCTGTAAGCTGAACGCAGTGTCAACTGCCACATATCGAGACTTATTTTCGTAACCTCAGAAAATTTTCAGTCTCAAATTCTTAATATTTTGTTTTTGTTTCAGAAATCCATCCAAAATGAGTGAGCGAAGAGGAACAAAGGGTTTGGAACTCTGGTGCAAAAAAATGACAGAGGGCTATCCCGGTGTCAAAATCGACAACATGACAACATCTTGGAGAGACGGACTTGCCTTTTGTGCTATTATACATCACTTCAGACCTGACCTCATGTAAGTAATTTATTTTATAAATTTGTTCTTGGGTTCCTAAAAAATAAGGGGTGAAATTAAACAATCTCAGAAAAATATCCAAAGAACATATAGGAGGTTGAAATACTCATACACATAAAATTCTGTGTGAAAAATGGAATTACGTCCTCAAAATACTCGAAATGTTGGCAGTGGCATACGGTGATTGTACACTGATTCAGGCCGACAAGATGTGAATAACGACCCTCGCCCTGGACGCCTCAGCACATCAACAACTGATGAAAATGTTAAGTAAGCGGAGAATCTCGAATCACTATTAGAGAAGATGCTGAGGGTGTCGGCATATCGGTTGATTCATGCCACGCACTTTTTTACTACACGCATGTAGCTTGATTGACTGACTGATGACTGAGTGACTGACTAACTCACTGGCGGACTCACTGTGACTGACTAGCTGACCGTTCCACTGACTGATAATTGATTGACTGACTGGTGGCTGACTGACTCATTGGCTGACTGACTCACGGATTTATGACTGACTGACTCAATGCTTGATGACTGACTGACTCACTGGGTAATAAATAATGACCAATTCACTGATTGACTGACTCCCTGGTTAATGACTCTCTGAGTGACAGGCTCACTAATTGACTCGAATTGTTGATGACTGACTGACTCTGAATGGTTCACTGACTGACTCACCGGCTCACTGGTTGGTGACTGAGTGACTCACTGAATGATTCACCGACTGACTGACTCACTAACTGACTCACTGGCTGACGATGTAGATTATTGTCCATCAAAATTTAATCTGCAGAACAAATTGCCATTACAAAAATCATTTTCAATTTTCCAGTAATAATTGACATTTGAAGATTTAATAATTTTCACAGAAATTATTTCATTCTGAAATTTGATAATCAAAATTTCTGCTGAAGAAGTTTGATGTTGAAAATAAATATTTTTTTAAGTAATTGTTATCAAATTGCTAAGCATTTTTCTATACAACAAACACCATGGTTTTGACAAAGTATTTTCGAGAGAAAATAACATCTTGACAAAAAAATTCAGTGTTTCATTCGAAAATTTCGAAAAAAGTGTTTTCCAATTTCGATTCACCCAGTATATCTTCATAACAAAACAGACTGTCCAAATGAGTTTTCATTGACAATGGTCGACCACATGGTCGTACGGTCAACAAGAAGTACTATCTTGAAGATATGCGCCGCTTACGAGTAGCCATACGAAGAAACTCGTCCGGTATTGTGGGAAAACAACTCATGGCTTTTGCATCACGATAATGCACTTGCTCACTCGTTATTGCTTGTTCGTAATTGTTTTGCCAAAAACAATACCTCAATGATTCCTCAGCCAACGTATTCACCAGATTTGGCCCCTGCGACTTTATCCTGTTCTAAAGATTGAAGAGAACAATGAAAGGCCGGCGTTTTGAGACGAATAAGGACATAAATATCGGTACGCTGAGAGAACTAATGGACCAAGTAATGTTCCAATCAGCTTTTGTCACACCAGAAATCTCAGTTACTGTCTGATTGACTGACTGATGACAAACTCACCGGCCGAACGACTGTTGACTGACTGATTGACTCACTGACCGACCGATCCACCGACTGCTGACTGACTGACTGACTCACTGTGACTGACTCACTGACTGACTGACTCTCTGGTTAATGGCTGACTGACTCACTGGTTGATGACTGATGACTGACTCACTGGCTGACTGATGACTCACTGGTTGATGACTGATGATCGACAGACTCACTGACTGACCGACCCACTGGTTGATGACTGATTGACTCACTGGGTAATAACTGATGATCAACTCACTAACTAACTGGCTCACTAGCTGACTCGAATGGTTTGATGACTGTGTGACTCTGAATGGTTCACTGACTGACTTACCGACTGGCTCACTTGTTGGTGACTGACTGACGCACTGGTTGATGACTGATTACTAACTCACTGGCTGACTGATGACTCACTGGTTGATGACTGATGATCGAAAGACTCACTGACTGACCGACCCACTGGGTTAATGACTGATTGACTCACTGGGTAATAACTAATGATCAACTCACTAACTGACTGGCTCACTAGCTGACTCGAATGGTTGATGACTGGCTCACTGGTTAGTGACTAACTGACTCACTGAATTGCTAACCGACTGACTGAGTCACTGACTCACTGGCTGGCGATGTAGAATATTTTTCCATAAAAATCCCCAATTTTCTCAAAATTGAATCTGCAGAACAAACTGTCATTACAAAAATCACTTTCAATTTTCCAGAAATAATTGACATTTGAAGATCTAATAATCTTTACAGAAATTATTTCATTCTGAAACATTTTTCAAAATTTTTAACTTTTGTTGAAACATTACATTATACCAAAGGTATGATCTCTTACCTAATTCAGTCATTCTGTTTATAAACAGATATATTAGTTTTCAATTTTATTATCATAACACGAGATATTTGACAGTTCACATGTGAAAAGTAATAGGAACCACACATAAATAAAAAGTTTTGGATAACGTTTAATAATAACCCATTATAAACCATCACTATATCCCCGATCACTTACCATCTGTCATCCGTTTTCTGTCATCTGTCACATGTCACTTGTCATCAGAAGGTCTTCTATCACCCTTTTTCAATCTCAACCCTTACTTATAATATGGTTTCGTGGTTTCTTCAATTTCCTCATCCTCAGCACACCCCTACACCTTTCGAAGGGTACCTCTATTTTTCTCATGAGACAAAATATATCTATAGGAATAGTCAGTGTTACAACACACCTTCTGAAAAACCATTTATAAAGAGTATTTCCTTGAAACCGACATTTTTCATTCTAATCGAAACATTATTCTAATTAGCAGCAATTTCATTGAAATCGAAAAAAATACGCGACGTACAGTTAATGCATCTAGCAGCGTCAAGCAAGTCGGAGAATTGTGTGTCGGCTCTGCGGTCTCCTGTCAAGGTACGATATATTTCAACAATGAAATCTTAATTTTGAAAAATGCGAACTCTGAAATTACTTGTTGGTCGGGTAATGAAATTGATTCAATGTGATAATTTATATTTTGTTCATGTATGGATGCATTCAGCCAAAATATTTCAAGAAACAATCTTGTGGTTATTACTTTTGATGAAAGAATTGCAAAATTCATTAGTAAAATATTTGGCGAATGAAATTAGATGATTTTCAATATCAATGTATTTCTACCTATGCTTCCGGTATCCTGCACTGTCAATCACGGCAACAAAAGGTTGAATGTAACAATATGTGCGGTCACAGATTTGTTGTTTGGCGATCTCAGAATATTGACCTAAGCATCTTTTACTACTGTCTCAATAACCTTGCATTGTTTGCAATGGGAAAAATATAACCGTAAATTGTTCACAATACAAAAGCGGCTTCTCTTCTAGAAGATTACAATCTCATGTGAGTTCATAAAGGAAGATATACTGAAGTTGTGTACTTGCAGTTATCTCCATATAACAGTAACAACTGTTAGGTTTATACAGAGACACAGGATGTCATAATGTGAGAGAATATGAGTCACAACATTTTCAAGATTGCATTTGATTTCCTTCATTAATGTACAGGGTGGAAAAATGTAAGAGGGCGAACGTCCGGAAATATTGTTTCGTAAATATCCATGTTCACAACAATAACTTGACAAATGGCGAACATCGCAAACAATTGATTTCAACACACAGCACACTAGTTGTTTTCATCCACTTTTCGTTTTAATTTTTTATTTTTTGGGAAACAAAGCGGGCTACGAAAACAAATCAAGGAATAAAAACGTGTTGTTTTTAGATGTTTTGCCCAATACAATATTGAATATTATAAGAAACAGTGGCATACATTCATTCAATAATATTGGTACCGATCTGGAGGTGATTGAAAATGCAAAACAAAGGAGAATTCCATTTCGCTTATTCCATTCACAAACCCACTTATTTGGTCAAAAATTTCTTCCCAGACATCAAATACATTAAGGAAACCTTATATTTAATAATAATTTTGACATTTCGGCGTTTGTGGCATTGAATTGAATCTGTTTACTTTCTGTTAGACTAAAAATACAGTTTCATTGACGATTCCTGTAAGGAAAAAAGTCTTAACATTGGTGACCCCGACAAACTCACGACATGGAAAAAGATGCCTCGATAAATTCACAAACATCCTTGCTGAACAGACCTAGACGAGGAACTGCAGGGATCAACAGGAATCTTGATGATGACTATATCTGGCCTGATAAGTTTAGCATTAGTATTAGCATGAAAAAAAAGAGAACCAGTAATTTCGGATCCTAAACACGACTATACGAAATTACTCATCAATTACTCATCAAACATACCACGAAAAATAAAAAATTTAGACACAGGATGTAGGAGTGAGAACGCTCAACCACTTCCACCACTAATGGAGCAAGTCCCAAGGGAGAGGCACACCCGAGAAATAAGGCCATTCGTCAACGTGGCGATGGATTATTTTGGACAACTTCACGTTAAAATTGGTCGACGAAAAGAGAAGCGTTGGGGAGTCATCTTCACCTGTCTGTCAATAAGAGCTATTCACCAGGAAATTTCACACACTCTCAACAGTAAATCGGCTATCATGGCTGTATTGAGAATGGTAGCGAGAAGAGGGCAGCCGAAGATCATCTTTTGTGATAATGGAACAAATTTTGTTGCTGCTGCGAAAGAACTGAAGACTGCTCTCCAAAACATTAACAGTTCATCTGTTGTGGATGCAATGTTGTCTAGAGGAATTGTCTCTCAAAGAAGAAACTCTACAATTTTTTTTGCTGAAGCTGAGCTTATAGTCAATTCCAGGCTTCCTACCAGAGTATCAAGCGATCCATCCGATCTTGAAGCACTTACACCCAATCATTCTCTTTTTGGTCGTTAAGTGGAGATGGCTCTTGTATACGCCTCAGCCCAGACAACGATTGTCTGGGCAGGGGTAAACGGGGTAAACAGAAGATAACCCAAAAATCTATCCAAGTTATTGATGTTGTTATACTAACTGATAACACTCTACCGAGGTATGCATGGAAGTTGGGGCGCGTAACTGCAACTTACCCAGTTCCTGATAGCAGAGTACGTGTCGTAGATGTGAAAACTTCAAATGCCGAATACAGGCGACCAGTGACAAAAATTTGTTTATTGGATCTAGAGGAAAAATAGTTCCTCTAGCAGTAGGGAGGATGTTGAAACTTGTTATTCAGATTTTATGATTATTCAATTTGTTGCTTGTTTTTATATTTTTTTGCTCACCATATAGTTGTTATAAAAAAAGAAAGAGACTGTCAGAAGTTATTTTGGGAAGGTCATTAAAATTTTGTTAGACTAAAAGTACAGTTTTATTGGCGATTCCTGAAAGGAAAAATAACTAGAGTCTCAACACTGGGGAACATCATCGTTGATGGTAAAAGTATATAATAGATATCCGCCGATGGCCACTCGCAGGAAACGTTTTTTCAGGAAGCTGGAGAACCATAAACATCAATGATTCGACAAGCCATAGCATCGAAATTTGGCCAGCAAACCCTCATGTCACACATGAGGCCTTAGAAATATCAAGCACAACAGTGATCGGAACATTAACATTCATATTTTATTTTACTATTGTCCTGAAATGAATTTATATTATGCCAGTTGTTTTGAAATGTTTAATTTTTCGACTGCGGTTCAGTGAAAGAATAACACTTTGCTAAACTCCGCCACGTAAAATAAAAACCATTTATTATTACTATATATGTTCTATTGGAAAAGTAGATTGTCATTATGTTTTATAAATTCATAGGAACGTGTTCTCATCAATCATTAGTACCTATATTCAATCAATATGTGCTAAAACATGATGAGAATTGATAAACTTGCATTTCACCTGCCATCATGTGGGTAGACAACCAGTTCTTGTGTTGATATGATTTATAGAAAACTGAATTAATTAGAATATTTATTCGCATCAATAATTAAACAGTCTTTCATACCACAATTCTGGAAGTGCATAATAATTTTTATAGATGATTCATATATTACTGTATGTACGAGTAATAAACGACTAGTTTCTGAAAGTTTCATAAATTACTGATATAAAATGGTTTAATCTGCAGAAGGAATTGTATAATGAACATTTTGAATCACTCGTTTGACCTCAAACCAGATGTATATCTATAAATGTATATGTGAAGGAAATTATTTAACAAGTGTCCTCTTTGGAAACTTTTCTCGCCATATTTGTCTTGAATTAATCAAATATGAATCACATATTTATTACAAAACTAGAAGATTACCTTTACATCTCGATAATACCTCCTTAAATGGTCAACTTGATATCGGGGCCATTTCCCTATAACTTAAAATCGTGCTGATTTCATTAAATTGTGCTCAGCAGGAAGAAGAACAGAGATGAAAATGTCAGGTTTTACGTTCCACCACAGATGATATGATCATTCGTGTGAAAATTGATCATTACTCTCCAGTATCAGTGAAGATGACTCTATTTGTACTCTAATTTCTCCACTTTTCATTTTATATCGTTTGCCACACAGTCGGAACACCCAAAAACACTTTTTGCCAACTTCAATTTGAAGTTTGTAAGATACCAATTGCTGCAGTCTGCAGCAGCACTCCGAATAAATCATAATCTGAATGCTGACACCTATTCGAAATCCATATTGTATGGTTTGATTTTATTCATGTCACGTTTAGGTATACAAAAAGACGTCAACAAGAGAGACAGAGATATCTACTTTCAGTAATGTCATACTCAGAATCGGTTGGCGCCCTCTGTGTATATGCTTGAATGGACGGATACAACAGATGGTAGCATTGCCTTAACTTTGAACCGAGTCCGTTTCCAAGTGTGAAAGAAACATTTTTAGAGGAGTTTTTCTGTGCTTGGCTTCGCCTAAGAACACACAGTGGTTATTAGAAAAAAAAATTTTTGAGAATCGGGGTAAATTCTAACTTTTGAGGTATTTATGGATATCAACTGGAAAGCGGATTACGTAAGTGATGAAATCGATCGGTACTAGATGAAAATTCGTTACGTTTTCAAGAGAAACTTCATTGTGAGAGATAAACAAGACGTGTTTCGTCATATAATAGCTTCTTCAGGCGTATATAACGAAACATGTGTTGCGTTTTTGTAAAATGTTTAGTGAAAATCTCACGGATTATATAAAATCATATTTTGAAATTGTCAATTTCAACTAATCCAATCGTTGAGTTATGAGGATATTTTCACAACAGTTGTTTTATATTATAGTTTTGACAGGTAAAATCATAAAAACAGCTAAAAGCATAAAAACAACTGAAAACATGAAAACAGGAATTAATTGAATGAATTTGTCGCAACGAGGTCATTGAGTATACACTCGACAATAACGAACGTGTAGTACATTGAATATTCAGAGGTAAACAATAATTGTTCGACTATCATCATAGTGGCTTGCTAAGGTAGTCAGCTTCATACTTTGTCTTAGATATCACGTTGTCCTCTACTGGCACATCAGGAGTTCCACAAGGATCCTATTTGTGTCCTTTGTTGTTCTTTATCTTCATTAATGTAATCAAGAAATGGTTCAGATTTTCACACAACAAATTCTCACTTCGTAATCCTTGTATTATATACTTACAAAAGTGTATGTTGTCACTTTATTACTAAATATGTGCAGTACTTTTTGGAACAGGGTGTACACATTTACGTGTCCAATATAGATAAACATGCAGTTTCTTGAGAAAAACTTCATATTCAAATGTTCAAAGTCAATCTACCCAATTCCAATTAGTCAAATTCATGGTCAATGTTTATTGGTAATATTAGTAGTAAAAGACATTCCATATGCACCATACTTGTAGCTGTGAAAAACCTGGTCTATCAGGAATGGCAGAGCAAAACCGTCTGTAATTGAATCGAATAAGTTTATTCCATTGAACAACTTTGAGATAGTTTCGAATTCAACTTTTGATTGTCATTTCATTTTTTGCAGAGACTTTTCAAAACTTCACAAAGACGACGTTTACCACAACAACGAACTAGCTTTTAGAGTTGCAGAACATCACCTAGGCATTCCAGCCCTTCTTGAACCAGAAGATATGGTTGAATACTCAGTTCCTGATCGTCTATCAATCCTGACATATTTATCACAATTCTATCAAGCTTTTGCAGTACCTCAAGGTAAGCAGACTTCATTTATTTGTACATATCGAGAAAAACTTGAACTTTCATGTAAAATTGTTTTCCAATTTGTCTTATCAACTATTACATTACAAAATATAATGTGATAGTCAATAAGAAATGAAAATTAATAATAATTATGTATTTATCAACAAATAATAAACTTTATAAGACGTGTTTTCGACAAGGACTACAGGTTGACCTTGAAACTATGTTCTTATCGCCCACTCTCAGTAAATATACAATGCCGTTTCTGGACCAAAATCTCATGCTTTTTCTTATGGCGCTCCTTTTCTGTCATTTTCAACCATTTCAAGATTATTCGAACTGGTCGGCGAGGAAGGAAGAGGAATCAGGTTTTTAGAGTTTGGTAGAACCACACTTTCACCATCTGACCTCAAAGATCACTCACCATAAGAACCAATCGGTTTCGTCAAGAAGCTGGGTTTATTTGGTCGAGTTTGAAAAGGTGTGAGCCACAATAAACCCTTGCGGGTTGCCGTGAAGGATCGAAAAAGCCCAGTCCCTATTGACCTAACCTAACCTCAGCATTTATACCAAAGGCTGACGTGTCAGAAAGGTACTAAGCCGTATCTTCGTTGACAATAGTCGAATCGCCGCATGCAGCACATCAAATGAAAGGAAAAGGAATGCAGAACTTATTGATAAATTGAAAAACTAAAACGGCGGCCAGTTTTTCTTCCATACCAATAAACTCGGCATTCCTTTTTGTTTCATTTGATGTGATATCTCAACACCAAACCGTTATTTTTACCACTTCGACACGTGTTTCAATCACCAAGTGATCATCTTCTTCATCCCCGAGTTCAATTTTATCTAATACGACCACCCATATGATATTTCCTCACTTCATCCTAATGGATGAGGACCTTTTTCGCCGTCCAGGTCGAGTGACCTTGAAATGATTGAAAATTACTAAAATGAAGCATGTTGTTTTGGTCCAGAAGCGGCATTGTATATCTACTAATCTCCGACCTCTTTCTCGAAAACGATTCAACTT
Source organism: Leptinotarsa decemlineata (assembly GCF_000500325.1). Classification (NCBI taxonomy): domain Eukaryota; kingdom Metazoa; phylum Arthropoda; class Insecta; order Coleoptera; family Chrysomelidae; genus Leptinotarsa; species Leptinotarsa decemlineata. The sequence continues at coordinate 176,496 of NW_019289481.1, forward strand.
ATGAAAAAAAAATTTATACAAAAGTTGGAAGGAATTTAATCCTTTACAATATTGATGATGAATAAAAATAGCGAAAAACCCATAGGAAACGAGGTATTTGCAAAAAATTTGCAATAAACCGATTTTTGTGACCTTTGACCTTCGATTTCATTAGTGTCGTACACCCTACCATATGTAGGTTCTGGGACAACTTTTATGATGTCAAAATACAAGTTTATAGCTGGGCATCTTCAATTCCGTGGTGAACTTGCTATTATTACTGGACTATAAGCCGATTATTTTCGTTGCGCAAATGTATTGTGACTATACTTATCGATGTCGAATGAAGTATTGTGTGAAAACGATTGACACACTTCCAAAGATAGTCACGTACTCGAACGAACCATTAGGGTACGCCCGGTATGTGCTCGAAAATGGCAATTTAAAGACAGTGATGATGCTGGGTTTCGTAACAGCAATAAATCTCAGATAGCGAAGATTTGCCAAGATTTGTTTTAAGTAACGAGCTTGTTAGGTAATTTTGCAGCGGTTTGCACTGGGAAATATTTATTCATGGTTGCCGGGTCTTTCAAATGCTGTTGGAATCATTTAATGACCGAAATTAAATGAAATGTAGAAGTTATATCGAAGAACGAGTGCAGTAGTGTTTTCCTGAATGAAAATATTTCAGAGAAAATATTTCTGCAAAATATTGTCACAAAACACTATCAACCTGCTTTGAAGGATTTCAGTGTATTTAGCCTTCTGGTTAGTTGCAAATCACTTCAAGATTAAATTTATATTCATTAATATAACAAAAAACTACTCAAATGGTGGTAGTTTTTGTTCGTTTCAGTAGACATTTATACTCAATTTCTGCAGTCAAGAGAGCCAGAGCAAAAAGGCAATAGAAAACCCATTCAACTGAGCTGACAATAAGCTTTCAATTACAATTTAGGGGTTGTAACTATTGAGCTTAATCATAAAATGTTTGCGTTGGAGGATATAACTACAAAATATAGAATTGACCCATCTTTTTCATTTTAATATTATCAATTATCATGTAAATATCGAAAATGTGCAAATATAAATCGTATATGTCACAGAATTCATACAATAGTTATATTATTATGTTGTTTTTATGATACAATATTCATAATGTTCATGTTCACCTAAAGTTTTCTTTCTGTGATCAATAATGCATTGGGAAGTAAAGGGTTCATTTTTAGGCCAAACGGCATTCAGCAAAATCTGAATGCACCGTGCCTACTAAATTTCAACTACGAGGTGGGCTAAAACGTTGGTAGGCTAACACACAGATGACGCTACTAGTATTGAATCAATTAGATTTTTAGTTAACCCTATCCTTCAAAACAAATGTGTACAAAGTTCACAGCTGTTGGACTATTAGTTTCTGGGACTAGAACATTTTGAGTGAAGCCAGTTTTGTTAATCTCAAAAAAATAGGTAAAAAGGAATTTTGTGTGTTGACGGAGCAATGCCTTTTGGCGAAAAAAATACTGTTGAAGGCTTTGCTTGATAAACATTGACTTTGCAGTATGAAAATCAATCGTTGAGAAGTGGTTTGCTAGTGAGTTTTTCGTGAGCTTTATTCTCAGTAGAAATGTATTTAGTAGTTACTTTTAATTTGTAGTAGTAGTTACTTTTAAAATAATATTCATTTCCCCAACTATTTAGAGATAAATATATAAATACTATAAAAGCAAACACATAAATTAAACTTTTCAACTGAATAATTCATGTACTCTCGGTGAAGAACCATTGTTCTTCAATTGATATAGTTAGGTCTTTCAGCGTCGATAACTCAGCCACAGATCTACTGAATAAGTCTTTGTTCGTTTTCACATCTATCACTCAGATATAACCATCTTCCACTTGATGAGCTTCAGTGATAATTTCTTTGGGTCAGATGTTTTCAAAAACTGGAAGTCGCCAACCTTGACTTCTTTTTATAATGAGTCAATTTTCCTGTATTCGTCAAAATAGTCCAGTTGAAAATAGTATAATCTGACTATGGTGAAGGTCGAACAAATATGGTTAGATGACAATTTGGTAATAATATCTGTAGTAGTTCTGATTTCATTATCTTCATCTGTTCCAACAATTGTCTTTGTTCACTTAGGACATTCTCTTGGTCCCCATACGCTGCCTTGTGGTAAAAAATTTGCAATTTTGTGACGTCATTTTTGGTTCAAAAATTATTGGTTATTTTGCATCGCCAGCCAACCAAGAATAGGTCATCTCTATGAAACGTGTGTTACAATGAAATAGCTGAAGAAGTAGGTATGAAATGTGAAACAAGATTTATAGTTTGTAAACTATTACATTAGTTTTTTATTTCATTAGTATTTTTCATACTCTCATCATTAATTTCCATCTGCCTAAACCACCAGGTGTTCACCTGTCCCGTGGAGCAACATTTTCTTTTGTCGTTACTCAATCATCTATTTCAAGAAAGTCTGAAAGGTAAATTTCTACCTCATCGGCCAAATTTCGTAATATTCAACTCATGATTTCACTCTTCCAGATCTGTATATAGATATATGACGTTAAATCAAAACATGCCCAGTCTATATATCATTTATTGACAGGCAGTACCCAATCATCTTCACTTTCGCAGCCGTAATTTTTATGTTACGTATCGAGCAAAATTTCTAAATGATTATACGTTCATAGTTTCATTTTGATGGGCTTGATTAAACGGCATTCAATCTTTACTTTCTAATTACAATAATATATCGTTTGCCAATCCTTTGATCATATCAGTTCTCGCAGAGATTATTAGATAGACATTATCGGGTTAATCTGTTGCTGGATCTCGGGAAGGAAAAGTTATAATGGGTTAATTTTACTCGTGTTCAAAACGATCTTTTTCGATTTTTGTTTCATTTTCTACGGATGGCACTACGAACCATATTTATGGAAATAATGGTCAACTCGATGGTTATATTTATTTTAATCGTCCGATTAAATTAGCCAACCTGTACCTTATTTATTACAGAGAATAAGGTTAGGTTGAGTTAGGTTCGACCCTCCGCTGCGAGTTTGCAAGCCAAAATATTCCACTACAAAAAAAAACAATGGAATTGATTGTTGTAGATCACGATTTATTTGTTTCAAAAATTATTCAGAAACCTGCGCTTGCTCTTAACCTGTTACTGTATCGATGGTAACCCAGTCATGATTGTAAAGTACCTAACAAAGACCAAATTTCCTGAGCCTCAATATAATTTTTTGCAAAATCACCAATCCGGTGTACGTCAGTGAAGTTCGGGCATGTTATTAAAGAACTGGATTATAAGACAAGTATATGCATGCATATACTTGTCTTATAATGCATCAAAACTAACATGAATAATGAGATCGTGATTGGCAATAAAATTAACGAAGTTAGACAAAATCAAGATAAGATCTGAGAATTATGCCGAACCCCTTTCAATAAAATAATTTTAATTAACCTCCTGACCCCAGTATGAATTGTCTGTGAATTTGTTTGAGTCGAATTGAAAGGCGACCAGGGGAAATTAATGATTACATTAATTACAATCATTGGTACTGGTAGAGGTGTACATATATTTATCCAAGGATTTTTAGAGGAGTTGTGTACACGTATTCAATGATCTTCGACCTTTTGTGAATTCGTGACCATCTTAACATTGAGCATTGAAAGAAGTACTTGCTGTTATGGGCCATTCACAACGGTTTTCCCCTGTAATTCACAATATCCACATATAACACTGAAAACTGCGGGTATTTACATTGTACAAAGCGCCGATACCTTCATCAAAGTGGAATGACCATTAATATTCGAAGCTTTATGGGACGACACCAGAAAACCTCACAACCTTCTTCACAAGTGACAAATATCTCCAATGAAGAGGAATGCAAGAGTTTAGGATTCTTTACAATCAACACAGTATTAGAATTGAAAAAAAAAAGACAAATAGAAATTCAATTCATAAAGCTTGTTACTGGGATACTTATCAAGGGATTCTACAAAATAGTCCATAGGAAAAAATAGGGAAAGAACAACCTGCTATAGTGATTTTTCCCCAACAAATATCTCGCCATTTTCGCAGAACTGTCGCCAATAAAATTATTGTATTTTCAAACGCAACTTATTCATTTGTACTTCTGTTTAAAAATCTGTTTTCCGTTAATCAGCTCGTTTGAGTACTCTAAACTTTTGCTTCATATCAAATACCTAGTTTCAAATGATCTTCACGAATAGTCTGTTGATGACTGCAGTTAACCACGGTTTTCCTTTATCATATTTCTCCAATGAATCTTTTCTCACAACGCTACATGCATACATACAAACAAACACAATAACAACACTATCAAAAAAGATATTCTATCACAAAGGGCTGAAAGAACCTGAACCCCAATTGAAAACTATTTACCAATTTACAAAACAAATTTGTAGAAGTTTGGATGAACAATTTTTATGAATTCTTGAATCGACTGATTTCCATGCACTTTGAAAAATTACGTATCATTCCTTCTCCCACATACAGGGTGTAACATAAGTACGTTGAAATATTCAAGTGACGTATTCCTGAGACAATTTTAAGAAAAAAAGTCTTTATTAACTTATGTCCGAAACTGCTTCGTTTCGGAGATACGGGGTGTTGAAACTGAATTTGTTGTTCGCTTTTTAAAAATAACTCTTGCAAAAAATAAGTTATTTGCATGAAATTCGGTATCCGGGATTTTTTTGACGTGGGAAATCATAAATTCGTATTAATTTTCATGTAACATCTAGAGGACGTTGCGTACGCTGTCATTATTTATTTCAAATTGCCCTAACTTTTTTGACAGTAAACTTTTGGTACTTTTGCCCGACTTTACGAATGCTGAATTGGCTGATATATAAATTCAAGCGAGGTCAGATGCATCTATCAGGAAAGGTATCCCCAATGCGTGACTCCTTGTGCAGCGACATTTGCGAATTTTTTTCGGCGACTTTAAGAATCTGGACGCTTCGAAACAAATTCTGTAGTAGGACGGCCACGGACTACAAGAACTGTAGAATTGTAGGAGGTGGTTCTCGAAGAAATTAGTGAACATCCAGAACAAGTACAAGAAAAATTCGTCAAACTTTAAATGTGAGTCACATGACGGTTTACAGAATTTTAAAGGAACAGCAATTATATCCTTATCATATTCAGCGTGTCCAGGCACTTACGCTACGTGATTTCCAACCACATATCGAATTTACTCAATGGCTTCATAGAAAAGTCGAACAACATCCACAAATTTCATCGAAACTCCTCTTCACAGATGAGGCTAATTTTTCAAGAAGTGGTATCATGAACTTCCATAACAACCACATCTGCGCGGAAGATAACCCACATGTGATAACGCAAACTCATTTCCAAGACAGATTCTCTTTTAATGTATGGGTATAGGCATAATTGGGGATTATTTAATTGGGCCCTATTTTCTCCCCTTCGGTTTGAATGGAGATGCTTACCTACATTTTTTGGAACAAGAGCTTTACCAACTTATGGAAGATGTTCCCATTGGACTCCGAAATCACTCTTGCCTTATGCACGATGGAGCTCCTGCTCATTTTAGTGTGATAGCAAGACATTTTTTAGACGTAGCATATCCCCAACGATGGAGAGGAAGAGAAGGCCCTCGGGGTAACCGGACCTCAATCCCGTCGATTTTTCTTTTTGGGGAACGTAAAATCACTAGTTTATGATAACCCCATTGAAAACAAGGAAATGGGGAATAAGCAGTTTGATAATGCTCAGTTTAGAAGAAATCTGTACGGGTATACTGCGTATAAAGTTTGATGAAAATAACTGAAATTGCAAAAAATGTATAACAAAAACATACCATGTTTTGAAAAATTTCAACAATCTGTATTTCGAAAACGAATCATTCTTCGTTAAACATTTTATAGGAAAAGTTGCTTAATTTGACGAAATCAACCACATACTCAGTTTTTGTAATGTTCTCAGCAACTTCACTTAGCGCCCTAGGAGCTAAGTAATATGCATCGTTATAGAAAATTGTAAATATCTCGAAAACGATCACCTCTCGCGTTGTTGAGGAGATGTACCTTTTTTACTTGGAAAAGGTGTGGGAGTTAGGTTTTTTCATGAAAAGTACCAAAAGTTTACTGTCAAAAAAGTTAGGGCAATTTGAAATTAATGACAGCGTACGCGGCGGAAAATTAATACGAAATTATGATTTCACACGTCAAAAAAACCCGGGTACCGAATTTCGTACAAATAACTTACTTTTTGCAATAGTTATTTTCAAAAAGCAAACAAAAAAATTCAATTTCAACACCTCGTATTTTCGAATCGAAGCATTTTCGGACACAAGTTCCTAAAGACTTTTTTTCTTAAAACTGTCTCAGGAATACGTCACTTGAATATTTCAACGTACTTATGTTACACCCTGTATATTTCGTCATAGTCATGATTGAATCCCACAGCTGAAAATGGTTTCCAACTGATGCATTAGACTTCTCGTTCAAATAAACTACTCCTAGGATATTTTATCCTTTTGGCAGGAGTCCTCTCCGTTTGACCAATGTGAATGTTGAGCCAGAAGTCACTAGTCGAATTAAATACGACAAGCGATTTTTGCGAGAAAATTCAGTTTTTCCCAAACACACGTTTTCAGATATTCACGGGTCGAAAATAGGGCCTGAGGAAACACAATTACTGGAATGGATTTCATGGAGAGATGGAAAGAAAGTCTAGCCTTATAGACTACTGCATTTTTTTCCGAAGAATTGAAAAAGTTGATGTTAGACTGATCCCAAACAGTTCAAAAAAGTTTCTGGAATATTCTGAAGTATTCTTCTTTTCCTAATCTATGTTTTGAACAATCTCAGTACGAATACGGGTTTCCCAGTTTTTTGTTCGTATTCATAATTTTCACAGCTCCTCCAGTATTTTTTTGTTTCTAGCTGATTGATTGATTATCTTCTGTCAACATTTTGTTTTCCCAACATCAAATGCGATTGCCCAATTCAGTCCAATCAAAGCTTCGACAGTTTCCACATTTCCGTCCGGTTCGATGACCTCTGCATCGATAATCGCGCCCAGATTATGTAACAATTCAATTATCCAACTGCCAACTGCGATAACCGAAATCGATTCTGATGGCGGCATTCGCCAAAGAGGCTCACAAATCGACGTGTCAATCGGATGAACCGCTTTCTCCTCAAGATCACAGCCTCCGCGAAAGTGAAAGCAGCCACTTTTCATGGCGATTTACGATCTGATCGAGCGACAATGACGATTTTTATGGCCGCTCGACGTGGGACCTTGAATTAATTAACGAGATGGCAGATGCCGATAAACTATCGAAAAAAATGGGATTGTTGGTTTTTTATAGCGGCAGTGGCGGATGTAGAGTTTATTGTACTTGAAAAACTTGCAATCTTCTAAGATATGTATCGAATGTCAATCTTTGTTTTAATACCGCGCAGAAATTGTACTTAAAAGCACTACCCTCTTCCAAATCCATGTGTTCTTTTTTGCTTTTTTGAAATAACTTTTTTAGCCGTGGTCTGCGGGTTTTTATACCTGTAGTTTCGTCTACTACTGCGGTAGACTTTATCAAAGTTAGGTCCTGGTGAGCTTCGACATGGTATCCTTGTATGCTGTTAAGTTTTTCCTCGTGGGTTGGTCAATAATTGACTACACTGAATAATCAAACTTAACTTTATTTCACTTTAATACAACAAACACCTCAACTATTATTTGAATGTCTATCGCCTTACTAAATCACTTCGCGTACCGCACTGTAACGTCAACTTGACTGTCTCGATATGCTCGCGGCTAGCGTTTAAGTATCGTAATCGAATTTCGTAGAAATTTCGCCGAAGTTCCGTCGAAACTGGTAGCATTATTCTCGCTGCTTCTAGAGCGGCAGGGAACATTGTGCTTTGGCGCTCTCTTAGCTACGTCGCGTTTGATTCATGCTTACCAGTGGTGGCCGGCTTTATTTTCTTTCGGGCATGATGTAAAACCATACGATGGTTCTAGTCAAGGACTCGATGCGGCTAAGTATTCCCAGCAGATATAACTGTCCCCTTCGCTCATTGTTGATCATCAACCCAGTGAGATGGTGTTATTTGACGAACAAACGGATGGTACCGCCATGGGCAGTCCATTAAGCCCGGTGGTGGCGAACTTTTTCATGGAAAATTTCGAACAACGGGCCTTAGAGCAAGCGGCCATGTAAAACCATATTATTGGCTGAGTATGTTGTTCATACGTTCGTAGTATGGCAAGACAGTTTTTAACATATCTAAATTCTCTCAACCGAAAAATTTAATTCACAATGGAACGAGAAATTCAAGGGACTTTAGCCTTCTTGGATGTTCTGGTGAACAGACATGGAGAGAAAACATTGGGCCTTAGAGTGAACAGGAAGCTAACATACTCAGACAGGTACCTGAATAGAGGCTCTAACCATCAGCCACGACAAAAGACAGGGATAATTTGAACGTTGGTTGAGAGGGACCGACTTAACTGTGGATCCGAGAGTGTACCTGAGGAAGTCAATCACTTAAAACATGCCTTCAAAGGAAACGGCTACAGCAAAGGAGAATCGAGCGGGGCATGCGACCCACGAGAGAGTTAAGTTAGGTTAGAAGGTCTCTTTGACCCTCAATCGCAACCTGCAAGGGTTTATTGTGGTTTACACTCGACCAAAAAAATCCAGCTTCATAACGAAGCCGATTAGTTTGTATGGTGACTGGTTTTTCAGGTCAGATAGTAAGAGTGCGGCTTTGCCAAACTCAGAAAACCTGATTCGGTCCACAGCGGGGCAGGCACGAAGCATGTGCTCTGCTGATTCATCATTTTCCAAACAGAGGCAACACACAATGTCTTTCGACAGTCCGACTCTCTGCATATGATAATTCAGATGACAGTGACCTGTAAGAAGGCCTGTTAGAGATCGTAGTTCATCATTGCTTTAGTCCAACAACTGTTTGGTATCAAGCTTCGAAGGGTGAATGAACGCCTTGGAGTGCGTATAGAGATGCCAATGACAGGTTCTTCGTGCCATCCAGGTGTAAAATGTTTGTTTGGAGAAGCCTAAAGCGATGCCGGTGACAGGTTCTGGTCCGATGAAGCTGCTTGCAGCACCCTCCTTTGCAAGGGAGTCAGCAGTCTCACTGATTGTCCGAATGTTATACTGTATAAGCACTAGCAATCTTCCTTGCAAGAATTTTCTACAACGATAATACTTTGTTGAACCATTGTGAAGAATCACAAACTCATAATATCAGTACGACCATTAATCACGTCTTAATCGGCTGATACATCAACTAGTTCTTCGCGTTTTCTCACTCCCCTATCTCGATCTTGAAATACGTAACATCTAATTATGTTAAAGGCGTGAAAACCGTACGGATCGTATCATCAAACCGAACCGTATATATTTGTATATTCGTAACACGTGCACGCGTCCTACAATTTTGGAATAATAATGTTTGGTAGTTTGTGTACGTGTTTGTATGCAAAGTACCATTTCACGCATACATTACCAGTCCAGAGTCATTGTACTCTACAGGTGATAATATATCAGTGACGTGACGAAAAATATATCACAGAACAGTGGATGAGTCGGTACCCATTATCTAGTTGCGCGGTTTTGAAATTCGTACGGTTTCTATTTGAGAAAATTAAAATACTGACCTTGATAATACCAAATAAAAAGTACGTAATAGTTTTTCATGACAGAGTTAATGTTCCTTGAAGTTCTTGGGTTTCTAATCTTCCGCAATTTGAAAAACCAATCAACAGAGTATCCGCTGAATTGTAATGACAGGCAAGCTGGAAAGTTCATCCCAAAAAGTAACTGCGTAATATAAACCTTCGATGTTACTTTTTTAAGTAAAAAACACAAGCACTACAGAAAAATCCTTAAGGCGTTCTAAGAGCGTTGCTTGTGCGAAAGTAGCGAGTCCAGGCGCGTGCCTAGGATAATTCCATGGGGGGTAATCACCCACTTCAGGCCCAATATTTACTATGAAGGGTTCATATACATTTTGAAACGTAAAACTTCAGTAACACTAAGGCTTTCATATTTAATTCTTTGAAAAAATAGATAAATAAACAGAATAACCTTCAAAGCGAAAAAAATATCTCAAAAAATGAGAAAAGGTAATATTATTTATATTAATTTTTATATCCCGATGAATATTTGGCAAGACAAGTCCTGGTAAACGAGTGTCCGACATGGTTGATCTGGAGTTTGGTAACTAATTGCCACAATCACCAGTTTTTGAAACTGTTGAACTTGTAGCATAGTGATTATTGATTATATCATTGATATAATCCACGCTCTCTGATTCCTTATTGATTTCTTCTTTTCCCCTTCTGCCTTTTTACAATTATGAAGTTTTCGAACGTGTTTTCGGATCTCTTCATTTTACGAATATCGACAATAACGAAACCTGAAAATAGTGAAAACAATAAGTAATTATAAGCACTACAGCACTACTAAAATCATTATTCGGTTCCGATACGATACATCGCACACAATGCTACAAAGTTAAGAAATCTCACATGATCACCTTCTTGTTCAAAATCACGATAACACTCATAAATTGTATTCCATATAAGAATTCACTCCCTACACTGTGGGGTAAGTGATCATTTGGTTCGAGAATCATGTGCCCTGAGCAAGCGCAGAGAGCCAAGGATGATAGCTTTCTGCATCTGTCCGGCTATGATTTCTGACTCCAATAATCAGAACAACCAGACAGAATGGTCTGGATTATTATTGTTATTATTTGAACTATCGCCTTAAAATAGAGGAATGTCACCGGATAGCGAAGCCATTGTTAAATCAAAAATTTTATAGGAAAACAACGTTGATTTCAATAAACTGGCAAGAAAGCTTAAAAGTCGTAATTTTTGGAGCTAATGAAATGAGGGAGAATGCTGCTTTTTGCTTTCGTATCCGTAATCTGTACGTCTAAAAACCAATGTCGGGACGGTGATAGGTAAATTATTATTTACACGTGTTCAACGATAATATTTATTAACACAACTACAACACACTACAGCAAAATAGCAAGAAGAATTTGAGGGGCCACGTGGTTTGCAGAACGGAGACCAAGTTTGCGGAGACCAAGTTTGGATGACTGCTTGACAATAAAGAATTTACATGTTTTTATACTAAGCAGTTGTAGGAAAAGTCCCTACAGTACCTCCCTGCCAGTAGTGAACGTTATAACATTGAGAATGAATATGATATATGAGGAAAAGAAAATTTCGTAAACTAAAGTAATGGGAAAGAATACTAAGTGCGAGCCATTTGAGTTCCTGATAGGTGAATACATTTTTGCAACAATGAAAATGAGGCTGAAATTGGAATTGTATTTTCCAAATAAATAGATTTTTGCAAAGATACTATTCGTGAAATGTTGAAGTTGAATCGCGAGTTTTAAATTGAAATCGAATTGCGATGAAGAAATAATGAATCGAGAGAAATTCAATTTTTTTTTTGAGTATTTGAACGTGAATGTGCAAGAATTTATTGAACTGTATGAAACTATTAAAGAGAATTGTGAAATTTGCGTGGATGAAAGAAAAAACAGGTTTGCAAATTATTTCTTCTTGTGATACGTCTAAAAACATATGTACATCAACAATTTTTTTCAAAATCGGGTATAACCTTCCAGAAATTTTACCCGTTTTCTGTCCACGCATTCTCTAATGTATTCGTGATTAATCTAGTAATAACAATTATAGAAGTATCAAAGTAATTATTGAAATCATCATGTTTCGCAAACAGTCACACATGCATTGTTCCATTCTAGCTGAAATGATTAAGGTAGGCAATTCAGAAACTGGTACAATTCTCATCCGGTTTCGATTTTTCCATTTGGGTTTCGCCTTATAATGATTGCTGTATTTGTTGTGCTATTATCTCGGTCACTTCCTGTCCGGAACGGGTATTGTAAACATTTCCATGGATGTTCGAGAGAGACAGATCCGTTATTTCATTCCAGTTTGTGTGACTAAATAGATTAATACGTTTACTTTTACAAAATCGACAGTTCTTCATCGAATGAATCAGTGTTTTACTGATCCACTAATACTAGTTCGATAAACTCCCTGATTTGTTCAAATCGTTTTAGTAATGCTGGTTTGTGAAAGTACATCCTGTTGTCGATAGGAAGTTGAAGTAAGTCATACGGTTTAATATTATAAAAGGTGTTTATGCAACTCCGGTTGAATTTTTCACAAGAATACCTAACAGTATTTTAATGGTGAAAGAATGTTTATTTTCATACCAAAAATATTATCAAAAACTTCCTAAATTCCATTGCTCTTGTGAATTAGTAGAAAATATGTCTTATTAGTCAGTGGGATATGCTTGAAGACTGACAGTAAACAAATCTAAAGAAATGAACTTTAAATGTTCAAGCCAGTCTCCGATATACCTACACATAGAAACTTTTTTTACGATAGTCGTCGGTCCATTCAACCTACTGTGTAGGTATATCCGAGACTGGCTTGAACGTTTAAAGTTCATTGGTTTAGATTTGTTTACTGCCAGTCTTCAAGCATAGCCCACTGACTAATAAGAAAGTTTTTCTTCCTTATTCAGAGGAATCGGGCAAATTTCGGATATGCAGTTGGTAAGTACCTCGTCCACTAGATGGAGTGACATTTTGATGTTCGATCCAACTTAGGAAGAGGAATGAAATACTCTGAAAGAATTCCGATTTTCAATTATGGAGTATCATTGACTTTAGGTCGATGATGGCCACTATCTTGCACTGACGAGTGGCTAATGAGCCCGAAACCGGTCTGCAAGTGTGCCCGTTCCAAAATTGAAGGTCGACTCTTTCAGTAGTATTGTCAATTGCATATGCAGGAAATTGTTTGTGAAGATTCCTGAACTGACACCGGTCGGATATAATCCAACGCCCTTTGTGGTATTAGCCAGGGGAGTAGTTGTTTTCTTATAGGCCTACTGTATAGGTATGTCCGAGACTGGTTTGAACGTTTAAAGTTCATTGGTTTAGATTTATTAGTAGAAAACTTGAAATTATTGTTAGATAGTATAATTTCTGAATTGTAACAGCGAATTTATTGATAAACTTGAATTTTGTTTCAGGTTCTGCAGCCAGAATCGCCCCCAAAAGACCTCAGACTGTTCCAGATCATGGAATCGTATCACCAGCCTCAACAAGTCCGCCTAAAAAAGTGAGAACCCGTGCCAAATATTTCTTTTTCTGTTTATTTTTGTGCAATGTGCTGTTTTGTGTTTCATTTTGTCTTATGATTTATTTTTGATTTGAGTTTCATTAATTTTTGGTAGCTCTGTGCTTAGGTGAAGTATCAAAAGCTTACAGGCTGTGGTGGAGGTTAATTTTAAGCTAACAAAAAGCGGTGTCAGTTATATTGGCGACTTTTTGCACAATCCACGTTAATAAGCGATGGTAGGCAATAATTATAACAGTTTCGCAAAATATAGAACATAATCAATGACTTTACATCGGTAGTCATGAAGGAAAGGCGAAGAAATCGCTATTCAAACTCCTAGCAGTGCAAAAAAATGTGAATTACGGTTCAAGTTGTTTTCTAAGAGGTAAAAAAATGCGAGGGTGAATTATTTATTTACAAAACTTTACTGGAGTTTAATCCCAACACCAAAGCTTTATTTTTAACACTTCAACACCTGTTTCAATCATCTAGTGATCATCCTCAAGAGGAAGAGTTTAATCCTCCCACCGCATACTTCTGCTAAAACCTATGTGATCAGATTTGAACACTTCTTTAGTGTTACTCCACTTCTTTGGTAAGACCTCCCTTGATGACAACGGCATCTATAGGCAAGACTTTTCAAGGCTGTCAGTTGCAAATCCAAAGTCGACATCAACCGTCGAACGTGATTCGTCTTCCGTCTTTCACTGCAGCTTTTACTCTAAAGCAACTAGATGAAACTAGAGTCGAAACAAAGCATAACTGCACAAAATCATCGAAAGTGTAATGTCTCTCGAAAAATTGGTCATTATCTTCTTTCTCCTATTCCTTCCGTACTTCTGTTCTGAACTACTAACCGCCGTTCTTTTTCGTAATAATTATTCATCCTATTTGAGTTCTTCGTGAAGAAACAAAACATACCCACCTCTTCATCCTATAGAAGGCAACGTTTATCTATTGCATGATGCTTTTCTTGAAGTAAGTATCTAATTACATGACTATATTATAAGTTCTCCCACAGATACTTCACGTTTGCATGATTCTGGTTTCACAACTAACTCATTGCATGACACTAACGTTATACAAGGTGTCTAATAATCCATGTAGTCGGGTTTCTGGTGGTTTCCAAGAAGTAAGACAAAAAAACAGACTAATAAGTTACATGTTAACTGTATTTGGTTGGAAGTTGAATTGCAGGTGAATAACTTGAGTCGAACTACCTAATTTTTGTTGAAACATAACCAAACAAATGAGTTAATATGATATGTTGTCTATATTTTCATCAGTTTTACTGAAGTCATTTTTATAAATCGTTAAATGAAGTCAATATCTTCAGCTGTCTTCTTATTCAATCAGGAGAATCATGGATATATTATACACCTCGTTTTTTTCTCAACTTTCTTGTTCAGCTGGCTTCTTGAATTATTAACTAATATTTTCGATAATTTTCACATGAGGCCTTTCAGAAGACAAGCAACAGTTATCAAAGTGCTTGAAAAGATGGTAGGCGGTTGGCTAGAGATCTGGGAAGTATGGTGGAGGATCCACTGTTCATCACACTCCGTGGGATTCCTCAAATCCTCGACCTGGATTACTGTAGGTCGAGGAACCTATGCGACTGGAACGAGGAACCATAAAGCTGATGAATGCGCTTGACGCGGATCATCAACTCCATATTTAGGTCCTGAACCAGCTCTGAGGATACCAAAATCATTGGTACGAAACCAGATTAGGACATGGACCAATAAGAAGCACCCAGAGTACTGGACAAAAGTACCTGGCAACAAACACAGTAGAACCTTCATTAGGGAATTGTGTGAGAAAGGAACCGAAGAACTACTTCAATGTAGTAGGGATCGGCTCAGAATAATTACAGGGTTACTAACCGGTCATTGTTCGCTTAGAGGACACCTGGCACCTGGACACCTGCTCGGACAGTCAAGCGGCGTTGGAAGCTCTTGGCTCCTACCGAGCAACGTCTATATTGGTAGCAAATTGCCAAAAACGACTCTCCTTGATAGGAAGACTTAACAGATTGTCTTTGGTCTGGATTCCTGGCCATACTGGCCTGAAAGGCAATAAGGCTGCTGACTTCCTTGCAAAGGAGGATGCTGCAAGTAGCTTCATCGGACCAGAACCTGTCATTGGTATCGCTTTAGGCTTTGCCAAACAAATATTGAACACCTGGATGGCAAAAAGATTCATGAACTTCTGGCAGAATCTTCCACGATTGACTCACTCCAAGGAGTTTAATCACCCTCCGAAGCTTGGTACCAAACAGTTGTTGAACAGTAGAGATGAACTACGATGTCTAACAGGCCTTCTTACAGGTCAGTGTCATTTGAATCATCATATGCAGAGGCAAGAGTTCGGCAGAACCTCACCATACAAACTAATCGGCTTCGTTGACAAACTGGGTTTATTTGGTCCAGTGTCAATAGGTATGAGCCACAATAGACCTTTGCGGGTTGCAGTGGAGGGTCGAACAGACCCACTCACTTTGGACCTAACCTAACCCAACCTACTGTAAGGCGACCACTTCGAGGCTTGTTTTCGGAGCTAAAATCTCCGGAACGAAATTTCGCAAACCAGCACTATCATTGCTTAATGCTTGTTTGATTTTTCGGGCTGTTTCGGCAGTATACAGTGTGTAACAACGAAAACTTAACAGAACCGTTTTTTAATATAAAAAGTAAGATTTTTAAAAAAAGCTCGGACACGTCGATTTCTAATTAAAGGGGGACACTTTTCAGACTAATCAGATTTTTTGTAGTACGCACCCCTCGGAGGGGTGCGTCCGACGACCCTTATTTAGATAGGGAAAGTAGGTCGAGTGGCACCTTGTTTTAAAGGTCTTTCAAATACCTTTACAACTATGTTAAAAGAAAATTTTTGTAACGATTAGTTTTCGAGAAATTGCCATGTTAATAATACAATAAACAGACCACTCGGTAACTTGTATGCCTAAATAAAAATAAATCAGTTTTTTGTTAAATAAAATCCCTTTTTTAAAGTCAATACCCACTCCACTTCTTCCAGTTTTCATTAGTACATCGTTCGATTGTTTTGTTTAAACGGGTCATGTATTGTTATTTGTTGAAAAATGCCTTACACTACTGCTGAAAGGGTGCAGTTATTGCTTTATTTTTTGGCAACGACCAAAATGCTAATAGAACATCAATTTCATTAACGAGCAAAACCCTGGTAAACACCTAAGCAAAAATCACGTTCTGGATTTGGTCACAAAATTCAGGGAGACAGGTTCGGTTTTAAATAAGAAAAGAAATGTTCAGAGAAGGGTAGTAAATGACGATAATGCGATTGGAGTGATTGGTCAAGTCATCGCCAATCCCAGGTTAAGTACCAGAGGTTTATCAGCAATGGCCGGAATAAGCCATATGAGCGCATGAAGATTCCTTGAAAACCACAAATTCCATCATTACAAAATTAAACTTGTTCATGAACTCAATGAGGATGATTTTGACCGAAGACAGGAGTTTTGTGAGGGCAAGAGTGAGATATTAATGCAAAATCCCGAGACCCATGATGAAAACCCAAGACAATACGCAGAAATACATACCCAACATCCCCAATAGTTGAATGTCTGGGCCGGAATATTAGGCAATCATATTATAGGTCCATTTTTCATTGATGGAAATTTAACCGGTGATTCTTATTTACAACTTCTTGAAGAGGCAATACAACCTTGTATAGTTGAAATAATTGAACAGGATCCAAGATGACAAGATGAATTTATCCATTTTCAACAAGACGGTGCACCACCCCATTATGCCCAGCAGGTTCGAAATTTTTTGAATAATCATTTTGAAGGACAATGGATTGGCAGAAGAGGTCCAATTGAATGGCCAGCACGATCACCAGATTTAACACCACTGAACTACTTTTTGTGGGGATATTTAAAGTCTAAAGTTTATGCTACACAGCCAGCCAATTTGGATGAATTACGTCGTAGAATTATTGATGAACGCCGAGCTATAACTCCTGAGATGTTGAATAATGTAAGAGCAAAATTCGAACAAAATCTTTATTGTTGCATGGAGCAAAATGGCGCACATTTTGAACATTTACTCTAAATTTCCTATGTGAGTTACCCTTATTAGGTGTTACTTTTTTTGTGTGTGCTTTAAAAACAATTATTGGGATTTATTAACCCTAAAACAGTTTTTTAAACTTTTCTGTGTCATCAGCATTCAAGGAAATCAGCAGGTTGTATTCGTTGTGTAGATAAGTTTTTAGTATGATTCACTTTTTTGTCAGAAGCATAAAATATCCACGTCAAAAGGCAACCTTCATAAGGAGGTGCCACTCAATTTACCTAAAATGTAAGGGTGGTAACCAACCCCATCCCGCGAAAAAATTTCTTCGTAATAAACAAATAATTCTTACTTTTTTACAAAATCAATTGGACACGTATTAGCAGGTTGTCATAAAAAGCAAAAATTTATTTTTTTATGAAAGTT
This sequence comes from Leptinotarsa decemlineata, assembly GCF_000500325.1. Lineage (NCBI taxonomy): Eukaryota > Metazoa > Arthropoda > Insecta > Coleoptera > Chrysomelidae > Leptinotarsa > Leptinotarsa decemlineata. Next base: position 194,185 of record NW_019289481.1, read on the forward strand.
CTGAACGTGAATTGTACCTTAAAAACAATTTGATTTATTTTAAAAAGAGTTGAACTCAATAAAAATACCTTTAAATCTTCAAATTATCTAGAAAAATAATCGTTACAAAAATTTTCTTTTAACAGAGATGTAAACGTATTCGAAAGACCTTTAAAACAAGGTGCCATTCGACCTACTTTCCCTATCTAAATAAGGATCGTCGGACGCACCCCTCCGAGGGGGTGAGTACTACAAAAAATCTGATCAGTCTGAAAGGTGTCCCCCTTCAATTAGAAATCGACGTGTCCGAGCTTTTTTTAAAAATCTTACTTTTTATATTCAAAAACGGCTCTGTTAAGTTTTCGTTGTTACACACTGTATAACCATGACATAGAAAAATAAATGTTTATTGATAATGAGCTACAAAAGCACCTGCCATTAAAACGGCAAAGCTCTTGAAACAACCTAAAACATCAAGATGTTTCTAAATTAAATATTTTCATTATTGTCTCTGTTCTTCTGAAGTTTCACTAAATATTAATAAACGATTGTTTTGCTGGGGTATTTCTTTCATTAAAAATCTCTTCTCATTCTTTTCAAGTTTTTATTTTTATTGTTGTTTTATAATTTCACAAATAAAAATACAGATAAGTTTCACCACATTCATATATACGAACAGCACTGTTTTTTCTTCTGATAGGTCTCAAGCTGCTTATTTTCTGTCATTATTTGTATGTAATAAACAGTGTGGGTTCAGGGAACTAATTGCACCGCACTATTATGCTCTGTTGGGAATTATTCACATTTTCAACTTTCACAACATGAACGTATTCAAATATTTGATGTTGTCATGGAAGGTACCTTAGTTTTGATAAGCCGTGGAATCAACCTAGGATGCGGGTAGTTCAATGATCCACAGGAATTGTGAATTGTGTACATTCTGAATGAAAATTGAAAGAGTTCTGCTGTATCAGCTATTCTGAAGGAAAACTATGAAGATTATGCAAAACTCTACTACAATCCAACAAACTTCAATATTGTTCAAGTTGAGAAGTGTTTCTATTTCAAGATTAACCAGTACATGGAAAGGAAACGAAATAAAAGAAAATATGGAGAAAACCTTCGAAACCTTCAAACAAGTACCCGATATAGTCGATTCATTCAACATTGGATTGACTCTTAAAATGTGATGAAAAATTAACAAGTTGATAAGTAATTTTGAAAGTAATGCACCCATTATTTTAACTCTATCCAACTCTAACAGGTTAATGTCATTTATACAATGAATGAGTATTAGATACATGGGCTGTTCAAAAATTAAGGTGTTCAAATTTCGCATGCTACATACAGTCTATCAGTGAATTTTTTTATGTTTGTTCGAACAAATCTTCAGGGTTTGAGCTGTTTAGCATGTTTACTTTGTTGGTGAGAGTGTTTTGCGTCTTTCTCTATGTTTTGCTATCGTAAAAAATGGAGCAAAGAAATCTATTCAAATTTTGTGTAAAAAATGGAATGAGGTGCTTAAAATACTTGAAATATTGACAGTGGTATACGTTGATTGTACTTTGAATAAGAAAACTGTGGTACAAGCTTTTCACAGAAGGCCGAGCAAATATGAATTATGACGCTCTTCCTAGACGCCCCAGCACATCTATAATCGATGAAAATGTTGAGAAAGTGAAATTGCTGAAGATATCGGCATATGGCTAGAACTCCCGATGCACTACGCCACGGTAATAGAAGAAAAAGATGAGCAAAACCGTGACATTTGATCAAACTTGCCGTGCTTTTTGGTCTTGGCCCTTCTGGGCTCTTCCATTGGGACGATTGAACTTTGATTTCGATTCGTTACCAGTTGTGACCCTCCTAAGTAAATCTGGATCACCGTTGACGTCATTAAACAATTCCTGAGCAATGCCTATGCGGCGGTATTTTGGTTAAAATTCAGCAATTTCGGAACGATCTTCGCTGCCATACACTCCATGCCCAAAGTTTCCGAAAAAATTGCATGGCCTGCATGTCCTGTCGATATCCTCGGCCACTTTACTCTAGATAACTAACCCTAAGTATTAAGTGGGGAATGGGAAAAAATACCAGCCTGATCCAAACAGAACTGGCTGGTATCTCAGTCGCCACAAAAGAAATAACCAGGAAAGGAATTTCTGGCAAAAACATAGCAATCTGCACTGACAGCAGACAAGTCCTATTAGCCTTGAACAGACATGTTACCTCAGGGCTAGTACTAGAGTGCCACCAAGATTTAATTAAAGCCTCGGTAAATAATAACATTATCCTGAGGTGGGTTAAAGGGCATGACAGGAGTAAAGATAATGGCATTGCTGACTCTTTAGCCAAGGAAGCGGCTGGACTAATAATTTTAAGACCTAGTGACACTTACGGCTTGATCATTTCGACAATTGCGGAACTAGCCAAACGTTAGTTTGAAATTTGGAGGAGTTAGTGGAGGAGCACATATTGAATATGAGCACGGACCACATGACAACGAAGTACACCTTTAACACAAACTTCACGAGCAAAATCATAAGCCGTGAAGAGTGAAAGACCATTAGTCATCCCGAAAACATGTTTGGAAAAAACACCTGGTATACAGATGGATCAAAGACCAAACATGGAACGGGAGCTGGAATATACCGAGCGGATAGAAGTTTAAACTACAGTTATCCGCTAGGACACATCCGTCTTTCAGGCGGAAGTGTATGCTATCTTGCAGTGTGCAAGGCTTATTAAATTGAGACCTCAAGGAAATGAGCGGATCATTTTTCAACAGACAGCAAGAGCGCACTACACTCACCCTCCATACTCTACAGATACTGATACAGATCCTCAGCAACTTCTCCAATAGTAATTCGATGATTCTTTATAACAATTTTCTTTCCTTCCTCAACAAAATTCTGAACATGCTAAATAGCTAAAACTGTGAACAAATTCGAAACGAGTATACCGAGATGAAAAAATTAAAAAATTGCTAATCAATTTTGAACATCCACTTTATTTTTTGAACAGGCCTTGTACATTAGATATTGAATTATCAATGATGACCTGGAAAGTAAACTTTGCCATTTTAATTTCAACAGTCTTAATCGTACGAAAAATACAGAGTAAACAAAAACCTCATGCGTGGTTACATACTCATAATTGTTATTTTTCTTCTTTTGAAACAAACATCAATTGGCTGACTCCGTACCATCAGAACAATGGTGTTTACATACTTCCAACACAATGTATAACAGAAAATTTTATGCGCTGTTGTAGATTTGGGAGGTGAGAGATCTTGGGATTCTACTTCATTCAAAATCATATCTTTTGTGCAGCATTTTCAGTGTTCTATTGTTCAAGTGTAACGTCACACTTGGCATGCATTGCCAAGTGTGTGAAAATGATACATTAAATGCAGAAGATATAAATATACAACTATCAAAGCAACTATTAAGCTCATGGCAACAATAGGAAATATATTTGGTCAACATAAGACAAATTTCAATGCAAATGTTTTGAAAAATATGATTTGTCCCTTCTTAGGTTTACTAGCAAATTTAACGGTTTTACGAGGGTGGTCTGAAAAGCTTCCCTCCTCAACTTGAAGATGTTAGCACTTGTAAATAAAAGCTAGTGAATTTCATTGTTCATCTGTTGACAGTTACTCACCAAAGTTTCAGCCATTTTGGACGCGCAGTTTTTATGCATTAGTCGCTTCAGTGAGTTGATGTGTGTTTTCATGAAAATGGACAAAATCGAGTATCGATCTGTCGTTAAATATTAGTTTTTAAAAGGCAATACGCCTGCGCAAATCAAAGGTGAATTGAATTATGTGTATGGGAACATCACAGTAAATTTTTGGACAGCTGAATTTAAACGTGCCCGTAAGAGCTTGGGAAACGATGAACATTCCGAACGTCCAAAAACTGCAACTACCGACGAAAACATCACCTTAATTCACCAAATGGTGCTAGACGACTGCCGAATTGAAGTGAGAGAGATAGCAGAGGTTATGAACATGTGAAAAAAGAACGTTTTTGTGCGATTTGCGCACGTTGAGATTCCAAACAGTGTACTTCAAAAGGAGAACCTGCTCCAAAACACGCAAAAACTGATTTTTAGGCTGGGAAAGTGATGGCGACTGTTTTTGGGATAGTCATGGAGTTATTTTAATCGAGTATCTTCAAGAAGGAAAAATCAATACAGGATCATACTACGCATAACTACTTGACAAGCTGAAAGAACTGTTTCACCAAGACAACGCATCGTCTCACACCTAAGCGGTTGCCATGGAGAAAATCCACGAATTACGGTTTGAACTGTATGACCATCCGTCTCACTCACCAAATCTATCCCCAAGCGACTTCTTTTTGTTTCCTCATCCAAGACAAAGATTTTCGTCGAATGAAGAGGCAATCACCTTCGTGAACAATTATTTTGCTAAGAATGTCCATTCAATATATCCAAATCTACAGAGTATTGCCAAAGAAGGTGTAGTTGGTTACTGATGTCACTAATATTAGATTTATAAAGAATGTATATCATTTTAAAGATCATAATACTTGGGTACTACAGGAACGAAAGTTAGTCAAGTAATTTTTTGGAAAATAGATCTGCCTACCTATTTTCGATAAACTGTTACATTGCACAAAAATAACAATATACAGATGTCTCCTCATCCAGCTTCAGCTTCTTCTATACATAACCCACACTGTTTATTTTCATAGGAAGAAAGTTTGGACATAATGGGGCAATACAAACCCGAAATCTTTTGTTAAAGGTAAAAATTATCATCTCATTACGTGTGCTTGCATGCTTGATTTGTTTAAGAGATTATCATCAATATTTCTGTTGATAGTAACTTATTATTTTTGGTATGAACTTTGAATCATTTTATCTAATATGGTGGTTTAGTATGTTCACCAGAAGGGAAAAAACTTCCTAGTCCATGACACCACCTTTTCGGTTAAAGTCACAAGTCTTGCTCGCTAGAAACAGATGGGTCGAAATCTGCCGAATTTGGATTGGTAAGTGGGCGGGAATTCGGTCGAAATATTGAAGAAAACCAATTGATAAATTGTCGACATTTCGAAACTTCAGCACTGTGAAATATATGTCCTGAAGTATAAGTCTTCAAGATGAAACAAAGTTTCGAAACGTCGAAAATTTAACAATTTTTTTTTCTTCAACATTTCGACCGAATTCTCACCAACTTGACAAACGAAAACATATTAAACGGTCGCCATCCTATTCAAGTATACAAACTTTACCGAATCTTTTTAAAAAATAATTTATAGCAAATAAGTACCAGTATTTTTCTAAGAACATACTAAACTTCACTACAATATTTTTGTTACTCAGATATTATTTATACTTTCAGGTTACACGTAGGTATCCATTGTCCAAAAATTATTATTCTGCTACAAAAATAGTAAAAGATAAACATTTTAAAACTGATCAATTTGTACTTATATGGTTTTATTGACTTTGTTGTATGAAGGTTTTTAACTGTGTTCTTAAGGTAGAAGTCAAAGTTGAAGAAAACTTGGGTTTTTTATCAATATTTCAGAAGTTTTATAACTTTTCTCGAACTCAGTACTAGTACTAATGAAGTTTTCTCAGATAGGCCTTTAATTGTTACCGTAAGTTTCCATTTATGAGTTTCTTCGCAGATAGATAATATTTGAAGAACCAACCTAATTGTGTTGTATTTCCTGTAAAAAAATTGCGTTTTATTTACTTTTGGCTTCACTGACGAAGGCAATAAACTAGAAACATATAAGGTCTCCAATTGATTATAGCAAATTCTTGAGGAAATATAGAGAAAGAGTGGGTATGGCGATGGGACCGCAAGACCCATGTATGTTGAACCTCAAAACGATGAGTAGCCACAATCCGTCTCGTATTTCCGATATGTTCCGCTCTTGGTGGAATCAAATGTGCCAAGTCACTTGAACACTTTCCGTGAAAGTATCTCTAGAAGAGAGACAAATCCCCAATCTTTCTTCGATGTTCCAAACTTTCAAAGTTGTTCCCTGTCTCCAGTTAGGCGTATGGCTCTTTCCTGGAAGGAATCCAGCAGCTTCAGGGTATACTTAGGGGCGGAGCTCCATACATGACAATACTGATCTGAAAGTCGTGTTCTGAGCTTTATAAACCATCAAAGGCTGCTAAGGTGTGTACAGATTTCTGGTTTAGAACTGTGTTCTAAGCCATTGAAAAGCAGTCTTTGCAATTCCAGCGACATGATTTTGCCAAGGCATATTGGTGTCGTTTTTAACACCCAAGAAACGTATCGAAGCAGGAAGCGGAATTGTCTGTCGCGACATTATTATATCCGGTTCGGAGACATTTATCTTTTTGGAGAAAATCGATGCCTGGGTTATTGTGGCATTGAATTGAACCTGGTTACCGCAGCCGATGTCCTGGAATCTAAATGGAATGACGAGACAAGTGTGCTGTCGTCAGCAAAGCAATATATTGCTTACTGCAGCTTCTTTCTTTGATATTGAGGGTGCATTTGATAGTACCTTCTTATGCGTCAAGACATCCATGCGTCAAGATATCCTAGTCCATGGCAAATATAGCAAAATAATGGGGAGGGGCATTCAACAGACGCTAAGTATTGTTAGAGGATGGATTGGGAAGAAAGGGCCAAACAAAACGCCATCCAAATCTACCATATTAACATTCAAAAGGATTAAGATAGCGGGATTAGGACCTCTGAAATTTCGAGATGAGCAGGTTAACTTGGAATCGCCATATAGAAAGAATGAAGAGAAAGGCGGAGGTAGCCCTGATGATGACCAAACACATCTAAAGAAAGACAGAAAAGATTGATGGTTGAGCACATAATAACTTCCACTTTTCCTAGCGACCAAAGATAAAATAAGCGACCGCTATTGACAACTTAAAAGAGTGAAAAGACTTACCTGATTGGTTAAAACTGGAGCAATATGAACCACACCAACAGCAGCATTGAAAACACTTTTGAATCAACTACTTTTACACTTTGTATAATGGGGAAATGAGAGTGGTACAATTCAGAGACACTACCTTTTTGGTTGAAGTCACAAATCTTGCTCGCTAGAAACACCTCGTATACAGATGTGTCGAAATCCGAACATAGGATGGGAGCCGAACCAACAAAATGTCTGAATTAGTGTTCTTCCCAAAGAGACTGAATGAGGAATGACGTGAAGAACCGAAACAGCTGCACTAAGTGTTAGGACATTCTGGAATTACAGGCAACAATAAAATCTAAACCAATCATTGGTACGAAGTCATATCAGAGAGACCTTAGGAGCAAGCAAGGGCAGTCAAATCCAGGAAAATATCGAAAAAAAATCAATGATCCATGACCCTGTATTGTTTTCCGCACAATCATATCTTTAACCATTTTCAAAATAGCAATAGTTGGACAATGGAATATGTAACACACTCAATATCGGTTTTGGAAATAGAATTAAGGTTTCTGTATTATGTATTTATTGCTTCAAGATACAGTCCGATAAACCAATTGTAATACTTGTTGAACTTTTCCAGATGGCGTTAACGAGTGTAGGGAAGCTCCGCAGAGAACCCTGCACCAAATGCGCGCTTCCAGTATTCATAGCAGAACGTCTGAACGTAGGAAAACTTCTCTTCCACCGCACCTGCTTCCGCTGCGCGCGGTGCGACAGTCAGCTCACTCTTGCCAACTACTACGAAACAGAAAACAGCGAATTCTGCTGCGAAATCTGCCCGGACGAGGAGAAACTCATGTCGAAAAAAGCTACCGAAACGCTCCTTCTGCGATCTCTGAGCGACGAAGAGAAAAGCGCCAGTTTGAAAATGATCACCAATGACCCAGATGAATTCAGCACCATGTTTGAAACAGCCTTGGAAAGCGTTGGCGGAGACAAGAGTTCGGGCTCAGATTACGCCCAAGCTCGTTCTCAGTTCTTCAAAGCTCAGATTGAAAGTAGCGATTCGGGGGCTGATGAAGAACCTCCCGATCTTCCTAAATCCTCACCTCCCGATCTTCCGAAATCATCACCCCCCGATCTTTCAAAATCCTCACCCTCCGATCTTCCGAAATCCTCACCCCCCAATCTTCCTAAATCCTCACCTCCCGATCTTCCGAAATCCTCACCCCCCGATCTTTCAAAATCCTCACCCCCCGATCTTCCTAAATCCTTACTCCCCGAGTTGGCCAAGAGTGACAAGACTGACCCCAAGGACATAGTAGTGGACAGTGCGCGATCCGATAGCAGTTTTCCTGACAGACCTACCAGTGTAAATATTAGTACTAAAGTTAGTGTTAACAAAAGAGAAAGTTCCAGCCCTAGGCTGGATGAATCTCGTAATGTTGTTACCAAAGATGTATCCGCACAAGAGGGTGACGTTTCATTGGTCAAAGCTCGAATGCGATTGTTCGAAAGTAATCACTCTAAAGATTCTGATATTAGTAAGTCTGATGTATATAGAAAATCACAAGGTAGTGAGAAAGTGCCTAAAAAGCAAGAAAAATCGCCCGTAATAACCATTCCACTTATTAGGTTAGAAGAGTTAGAAAATTTCGACGACCGTTCGAACAGAGAAGATGATAAAATCATCGCTGAACCAATAGTTTCGATAGATAAGGACGAAACAAAACACAGCATTCAAGAGGACATTGTTTCAAATAAAGACATTGTTGAAGAAACCCCGTGCACTAATCAGGAACCGGAAGTAAAGCCGATTCAGGATAGTCCAATCAGTGACAAAACAGAAAACGTAGAACCTGTGAATGAGGAATCAATCCCAGCTCAGGACATTGGTGTTGAGCCAGAAGACTCGATCATCATAATAGATTCCATGGAGGAAAACGTTGACGATATTATACTAGTAGATGACTCACCACAGAAGACTGATCCCCCAGTAGCTGATGCTAATTCGGAGATGAACGATAATATCAATGATGAATCTGTTATAGCACAGCCAAAAGAGAGCGAATACTCTTTCGCATCTACTGTGTCTGTAATTACATCTGACGACAGTGAAAAATCCCCTAGTGCTGTGAAAGAAGACGAAGAGGTACCTCCACTGAAAGGACCCTGTGAAGAAGAAAGCCCATCAAAATTGTCCCTGGCAGATAACTCGATTTCCTCTTCATTCACGACTTCGGCAGAATACCCTGCAGAACTGGATCCGTTTGGAGAGGAAGCTGAGGATGAAGTAGGTAAACCTGAAGACTCTTGCAACCGATCCCTCAATCCTTTCGGTAGTGAGGACGAGGAAGAGCAACCTGAACCGAAGAAAAAGATTATACCGAGTGTTTCAGACGGACTCATAAAAGGGACTCCAGATCACCTCTCCAGGGTACATGTGGAGAGGATAAGCATAAATCCCTTCGATGAAGATCCCAGCGAGAAACCTTCCAAGCCTTTGGTAAGTCCGAGAATGAGGAAGAAGAAGGTAATTCCCAACGCAGCCGATCGAGATATACAAGGGACTCCTGATCACTTGGCAGGTGTACTTATAGAGAGGGTTAGTGTGAATCCATTCGAGTCTCCTAAACCAGTAGCCAGAAAGAAAAAACTTATTTCACCCGCAAAAGGGAGCCTCAACCCGTTTTCCAGTGATGATGAAGACCAAGAAGAGGAGGCTGTTAAACAACCTGTACCAAAACCAAGAGTATCAAGGTAATATCTCAATCAATTTTGAAATAATATACAGGGCGGCTACTCATAAGAATTGTTTCTAATATAATTTCATTATAGCCCTAGCCCTAAAGGTCATCTATTCGAATTAATGTGGATGCATGCATTCTATCCGTACCACTTTGTAGTCACTATACGAAGGATAAGTCTTTGTATGGTATCGCGCATGTTGGTGGCATTGAAAAAAATACGCACAACCATTCTTGTATAAATTGCAACACATTCAACCACTTCAAGCGGCTTGCGCTTGTCTGTAGGTGTTCTTCAATTATATGCAACTGCATAACGAAACGTGTCAAGTTCATCAAGTCGTAAATAAATTTCATCATGAACCACCGGATTTTCTCGTAGAAAGTATATAATACCCACATTCCGAACGGAATAGTTTAATGATACACCACCGTATCACACAGATATCTAATTTACCTACATAGATAAACCCGAATGACCGTTATTACAAACAAAACAAAACAATGAGCATCAAGAAAAGCAGCGGTGGCTCAGTACGACTCTCATTCGTGTTGAATTAACTTCTTGGTGTTTACTACAGAAAAAAAAGGGGAAACGCGGTTAAATTCGAATCGGTTCGTCCCTTTTCATGCTCTGCTCTAGCAGTGAGTCATCAAACTGGTTAATATGCGATAAGTGTCTCCTACTGCAATAATATCTTCATTGTTTTATTGGCGGTGTTTTATTCAACTTCGACTGAGAATATTAGATTAGTAATGCTCAAATATCGTGTCACTAGGACGTCAGTTCAACCGGCAGAGCCGAAGCCTAGGGAGACCGGTCAGTTGTCCTTGAACACGAAGATCAATTTTGGGTCGAACTCCTCGATTTCGAGTGGTAGTGCGTACGGTAGTGCGAGGAAGAAGAAGCCCGCTCCCAGGCCGCCGATTCCGACGAAATTCGATGAATCCGCCAACAGTTCCTTGACTTCGAGTCCAAATCACAGTTTGGTAAGTTATTTTTCATTATAGCGCGTCAGATATTGATAGTATCAATGTCCTACGTATTTTTAATAATGTTCGTATGTTAATCTGATCGTTTGCATGATGTGGGTGGTTGTACGTAAGGGTTAAAAGTGAAAAGAAAAAAAATTTAATAGAGCGCGTCAGATTTTCTAAGGGGGTGTTAAGTGCAACAAAAAAAAGCTCTCATTCAATAATCTGACGATTTCGATCTGACGCAAACTCTCGGCCATTATTATAATGTGCAAAAAAATTCGCCATTTTGAAATACTCAAGCGCGTCAGATTAAGATATATATGGTTCATCTTTATGTTTTAGACGTGCTATCTCATAATCTGACGATTATCTGGAGGGATTCGCTTAATCTGACAAAAACAATATTTTTTTTAATTCAATTCATTGAACTTAATTAATTGGAAAAGCTCAGGAAATAGCATGCAAATAAATTAGTGTATGTTTTTTAAGTAGGATACTTGTATTCTAAAAAAATTTAATTTTTTATATACAATTGATTAATTAATGAAGAAAAGAAAAATGAAACTTTCTATGTTTTTTACCACTTTTATTTTTAACTAACGTTACTGCAGTTTCGTCCTATAAGGACATTTTCAAACTTATATTTTGTATAAGTTTGAAAATGTTCTTATATACTTATATATTGTATCAAACTTATATATTATATAAGTTTGAAAATGTCATTATATATTGTATAAGTTTGAAAATGTCCTTATAGGACGAATTTGCAGTAACGTTAGTTACAAATAAAAGTGTTAAAAAACCCAATATATTGATCAATGAAATCAAATGTTATAAAAAAAAATTATATTAGCCTACGAACTTTTTGAACCAGCTGTTTTAATTTTTTAATTATCTCAAACAAAGTTTTCGTTGATATTACTTTCGAAAAATATCTGATGTAAATAATATATAATAATAATAATAATAATAATAAAGGTCTTTATTATTTTCAAATAATATACATATAGATTTTAACATTGTATGCAAAAAAATAAAATAAAAACATTTCTGAAAATAAAGGGCGAAGTTCATTTTCTGCAGACAAACGATAGTTTTACTACGAAAATGTTCTTCCACTTAACCCTAATACAGTGCGTCGAAGAATTCATATGCGTTTGTACATGTAATTGACAAATAGACAATGAGAGAAATGAGTGATAAGTGACGAAAATCGTTATGTTTGTTGGTATGGCAGCGGGGCAGAGGGGTATCTAGACTTGTGTTTTGAATAAATTATTTTTATATTCTGATCTGAAGCAAGTAATACTGAGGTTCTTCAAACTTTCAGGAACGGAATTATATAAATTATAAATTTGGTAGGTGAAAGATCGTCTGAACATTTCAGTTTTGAATTTAGGTGGGGATAATAATCCTTTAAATCGTAGATTTAAATTATGTATGTCTGTCCTGAAAGATATTTTGTTGTACAAATATGAAGGAGTTTTAGATAGAAAAATTTTGTAATATAAAGTGACCGCATGATGAACTCTTCTATTTTCCATATTCAACCATCCAATCTCAATTAATTTATGTGATATTCTCTGATTTTTCCTCACGCCGTATATTAGCCTCAAACAGGAATTCTGCACTTTTTGAATTTTATTTTTGTAAATAGTTGTTAAGTTCGGACCATAGACAGAGTCAGCGAAATTAAAATGTGATAAAACTAATGTTTCGCACAGTTTCATTTTGATTTTTCGAGGAATTAAATGCCTGTTTCCATAAATCAGTTTTAGTGAACCATATGCCCGTCGAATCAATTGATTAACATGTTTTTCGAATCTTAGGTCTGCCTCTATGATAATGCCTAGGTTTTTAGCTTCTTCAACAACAGGGATCAATTCATTATTAATTTCTATATTAATAGGAAACTGAAATCTAGCCCGATTATACATAGAACCAAATAACATTACTTTAGATTTAGCGCAATTTATTAGCAAACAATGTTCAGAAGCAAAATTAATGAACGTCGCCAGTTCCCTATTAATTATTTCAGAAGCATCATCTGCTAACTGCGGAGGAAAAGTGTGATAAATCTGTGTATCATCAGCATAGACATGAATCTTACATTGTTCTAAAGATTTTATTAAATTGATGGTATACACAGAAAAAAGTAAAGGGCCCAGGATTGAACCTTGAGGCACCCCCGAGTTCAATGTCATATATTCGGGCTGATTTGATTCAATTTTTACACACTGTTTACGATTGTCTAAATAATTTTGTATAAGGCCAACAGCCGATTCTGAAAAACCTATATAGTGCAAAATATTAAGCAGTAATTTGAAGTTGACCTTTATCCATTGAGGCAATGATATCATCGACTATATTAAGTAAGGCTGTCGTACAGCTGTAGCCTTTACGAAAGCCAGATTGAACAACAGGCAATAGTGAGTGGTCAGCTAAATGCTGTCTTATCTGTACTTCAATGGATCTTTCTAGAATCTTGGAAAGCATGGGTAGGATACTTATTCCTGATATAAAACTATAAATAGATATAAATGAGTGCTATTGATGAGATAGAGAGTGTACATCTTATTTTTATGAATCATTCTAGTATCTCCAATATGAGTAATAATATCAGAGTTACTTTATTTGAATTTGGAAACCATGTATCATACTCAACTGCAAGATAAAAAAAATTAACAGATTCCGATCTAGTACAATCAAAAATATACCGGGTAGCGAAAATTCAATTCCACACTACTGCTATCTCGGTAACAGTAGAAGATACTATGATGGTTGGATTAGACAAAAAAATGCGCTTTTCAGAATGGAATTATGTTGCTCCCCTAGCTAATACCACGAAGGGCGTTGGATTATATCCAACAGGTGTCAGTGCGGGATTCTTCACAGAAGTAATTCATGCATATGATATTACAACAACTGACTGAATCGATTTGTATATAGGAATAAAAGTTGTTTGCCCTTATTTGAGTATTTGGGCCACGTCGATATGCAGGTGGTTTGTATCTCGACAGGCATAGGGGGCGATGACAAATATGTTCCACAAACTGGGCTTCAGCCTAGGTTGAGGAATGATACTCTGAAAGGAATTCGATTTTTAATTATCGGACATCATCGACTTCATGTTGATGAAAGACACTGCACGGACGAGTGTCCAAATAGTCAGAAAGCGGTCTGCAATCATTAAAAATCGATTCCGGCAGATGTATCGCCAACAGCATATGGAGGAATTACATCTGTGAAGAATCCTGCGCTTACACCAGTCGGATATAATCCAACGCTCTTCGTGGTATTAGCCAGGGGAGTAATTGGTTTCTAATATGTGTCAGTCCACAAGCCTACTGTGTATCATTTTCACTATAAAGAGTATTACAAAAACTGCGACACGTGTTTCGCTATACAATAGCTTCCTCAAGCGGAGTTTTCGCTAGCGAAACACGTGTCGCGGTTTTTGTAAATCCCTTCATAATGAAAATCGTACAATAAACTGTATTAATCAGTTTTACTATGGATTTTCATCTAGTATCGGCCAGTTCTATTCAATTATGAAATTGTTGAGTTTGGTTTTTCTGCTCTGTAATTTTTATCGAGCAAAATTTGAAATAATGTATGAAGGTTTTTGATCGAACTTCTTGAGGGCTACAATATGGACTCATTTTACTTTTTGTATGACGATTTTATTATTTCAAATACGTACCTTATTTTTTTCCAACAAATTATGATGGCTTTCTGAATGCTACATTCAACTATGTACCACTTATAACATTTTCTCGATGTTTCACCTTAAAAAATGTCAAATCTGAGTTGATTGTATCTGAAATTTAATAAACCGAAACTTGAAGCCTGTAATGGATATCAAATAATCAATTGTATTTGGAAAAATGTCGAAAATATTCAACTCTGAAATTTCGTGAAAGTCGTTATTCGTTTATACGACAACATGTTATCGTCACGTGAATCAAGTTACCATTTCCTTTCATTTTCATTCGATCCATTGTACCCGAAATATTGGAAATCAATACTGAAGTCATAATATCGTAATGCTATTTCTCTGAATGAGGAAACACAACACGAAAAAACACTTTATAGTTCATTCTAGTTGAAAGAGGTATGCAGTAATTTGCACTGATGAAAGCATTAGTGAAAGAGGCATTAAAATTTGCTATAAAAAGTAAAATTGATGAGGGTGACTCTGAGTTGATGAAACGTCGCACAAAAAATAAAATAAGTTCATATTGTCGACGACTTATTCACATTTTTTGACGTTCGTTTAGTATTGTTCCGTCTTTTACATGTTTTTCTATTATAGCAATATTCACCCCATTCGGGAGTGAGACACAAAAAAAACAAGAAAGCTCCTGCTCCTCCTGTTCCGAAATTTGCTTCGACGCCAGTTTCTGCTCAGAAAATGAAGGACTCTCCTATCACGTTCCCATCTCCAATCAAGATGGAAATAACGGAAGATGCTGAAATTCGCAAAAAGATCACTGACGACAATATTGAATCAGAAATCGGGACACACGACGAAAAGGACGTCAAGGATGAAATGAACAGAAATAGGCGAAGTCAAGATCTTTCAACACAAAGTAAGTTTTCAAATGAATAATAGTTCAAAAAACTAAAGGAACAGGCTTTAATAGCATATACACACATCGGAAAAGTCTAGGGATATTTTTAAAAATGGCAATAATTTTTTTTTAGATCGCTTTAGATCGGGAAAAAAAAGTTGACGGGTGATTATTAAACGAATGTAACTTACAACAAAATTTATTAAATGGTCAAAAATACTGAGTGCGCATATAAGCAAAACTAAAAAAAAATATGGCTCTTCTTTGGCACCCCGAAAAAAAATCATAATACAAAAAAAATTGGAATCAGTACAAAGTATGGCCTCCACGCTGGTTTATTACGGCCCTACATCTATCGTGCATCAACAAAATGAGATTGTCAATGTCTTGTTGCCCATTCAGTGATTAAAAGCTCTCTCAATTGAAACGTTGTGTGAATGTTCCCCATATGCGGAGTAATTCTTCGTTGAAGCATGTCCCACACATGCTCGATGGGATTCAGGTCCGGTGATTGTGCTGGTCATGACAATACATCAACTCCTTTGTTGGTGAGCCAGTCAGTCACAAGACGCGCGACATGTGGACGAGCATTATCATGCATTGGGTGGAAGTTTTCACCAACAGCACCAGCAAACGGACGGACGATAGGTAGGAGAATGGTGTCGAGGTACTGTCGAGCTGTGAGGGAGCGATTTGGAAAAACGAGATCGGTTCTGCCGCCGATCGTGATTCCGCCCCATAGCATTACTGTACCACCTCTGTATGTGTGGACTTCCTGGACGTGTCTCAAACGTTCATTATTTCCAGGTCGTCTCCACAGTCTTACTCGACGAGAATCTGGATGAAATCCAAATCTGGATGAAATCCAAATCTGGATTCGTCTGTAAACAAAACTGTGGCCCAATCATTTACATCCCAGTTTTGATGTTCTTGACACCACTCTAATCTTCTACCGCGATTGCCTCTCGACAAAGGTGGACATCTTAGTGGCCTTCTGTTGTGGAGATCTGCTTCATGCAGTCGATTTCTGACAGTATCACGACCAATGGTTACCTGGTGCGTCTGCTGCAACACGTTAACCAACTCAGGTGCTGTGATTGTCGGTTGTCTTCTTGCGGTTGAGACCAAAAATCGGTCTTGAACTGCAGTTGTAGCGCGTTCTCGCCATGGATGTTGTTCAGCTGGACTGCCAGTTTCACGGAAACGCCGCCACAATCGACTGATAACACTTTGGGAGACACCCAAACGAAGAGCTACATCATTTTGTCGCATGCCACCTTGAAGAAGCCCTACAGCTCTATTCATCTCAGCCAATGATAAGTGATGGCGTTCCATGTTAAAGCACAATATTTCCAGTTTAATTGCTGAGCAAGAACTGAATAGAATGTACAAACTCGACACTTTCAGATTATTCATTTTAGCCGAAAACCTACAGTTTGTAAAAAACTTGATAAAAGATTAGTTACCGTTTTTGCAGGCTTTGTTCAACCCATAGAAATCTACAGGGTGGTCGAGTGTACCAATTTAATCGAAATTAAACGACCTCATGCATTTTAAAAATATCCCTAGACTTTTCCGATGTGTGTATTTTTATTAGAAAGACTACGAATTACTACTCGAGAAAGCTAAATTGGATTTTCATGCAAATCTAATAACTCGAACAATAAAAACAAAACAGTCTGGAACCTAGGTAATGGGTAGAGGGAAAAAACAATTTGACATCATTCTCAACCATGGTAATGAGTTGATCACTGATAAAAAAAGGGTGGCTAATACCTTCGATGATTACTTCTCATCAGTAGTAGAAGATAACTTACAAAAACATTTAGGTAGCAATAGCTCATCTATATGCACATCTTCCAATATTTTAATAAACACATTCTTCTTTGCGCCAATAACTGAGAACGAAATTATCGATATTATAAATGGTTTAAAAAATAAAAAAAGCACAGGCCACGACAATATCTCAGTAAGAATCATAAAAGAAAATGGGGTATTGATCTCTAAGCATCTAGCTCACCTGTTCAATCAGTCTATCACAACCGGCAAATTTCCATCACTCTTGAAGACGGCCATTATTATTCCCATTCACAAAAGTAAAGAAACATCAGATGTTACTAACTATCGTCCTATCGCTCTTTTAAGTATTTTCTCAAAAATCTTTGAGAAACTAGTTAACGAGAGAATGGCTAACTTTATGTTGAATTTTAAGATTCTCACTGAATCCACAGTCCACACAGTCAGCTGCCTGTAGTTTTGCTGAAATCATCTATAACTCCCTAGACAATGGTATGCACGTGGCAGGAATATTTTTTGACCTCTCACGTGCATTTGACTGTCTATCTTATGACTTTATTGAAACCAAACTTTTTATTCTAGGATTTAGGGGTGTATTTTTGCAATGGCTCAAACATTTTCTTCCCCAAGGCTCTGTCCTGGGACCGCTTATCTTTCTATTATTCGTCAATGATCTACCCAAATACTTCAACATCAACAACAATAGTCTCACTCTCTTTGCTGACGATACCTCGTTAGCGGTCTCAGCACACAGCCTAGAGGAATTAAAATCATCAACGGAAAGGTTTATAACACCCTTCTCATATTGGTGCAAGTTAAACAATCTGATTGTTAACTTGAATACAACAAAAATTGTCCATTTTAGTTCTTCCATCGGTCTTGATAAACATCCTACTGTCTTTGATATTAGAGGGGTGGAATTGGTATCAACGAATTTTACAAAATTTCTAGGAGTCTATTTGGATGATTGCTTAAGATGGTCTGAACACATTACAGTCACTTGTAAAAAAGTTAACCAAGCGTACTATGCTCTCTCCAGAATAAAACATTTTATGCCCTTGCGTGCCTTGCTGGACGTATATTATAGCTTGGTCTGCAGCCATTTAAGCTACAATGTGGTTCTTTGGGGATATGCCACCAACAAAGATAGGGTTTTTATTTCCCAAAAAAAAAATTATCAGAAAATTATTTGATATCCCACGGAGAGAATCGTGCAAACAGCACTTCATATCATATCAAATCCTGCCATTCCCTTGTATTTACATATTTAAATGCTTACTATACATCCACGATGACTCAACAAAATATAACACAAATTTTTCTTACCAGTTACTCAACCAGAAATGTAAAACTGTTAAGTATTCCTAGACACAGATCTTCTAAATTTGAACAGTCACCTAAATATATGGGAATAAAATTATTCAATCACCTACCTGATCACTTCAAAACCATGAGTTAGATGTCATTCAAAAGAGAAGTTAAAAATT
The DNA here is from genome assembly GCF_000500325.1 of Leptinotarsa decemlineata. Classification (NCBI taxonomy): domain Eukaryota; kingdom Metazoa; phylum Arthropoda; class Insecta; order Coleoptera; family Chrysomelidae; genus Leptinotarsa; species Leptinotarsa decemlineata. Next base: position 212,649 of record NW_019289481.1, read on the forward strand.
TGCTCCTGTCTAAGGCTTATTACAGTGTCAGTGAATTCCTTTTAGACGACTTCAGTTGATTGCGGTCCAGATTTTATTATTTTATTATACATCCAATTTTGACTATTCTTGTTTTTTTTTTCTTTATATTTTATACATTTTTATACCTACTTTAAAACTACTGAGATATTTTATCTTTATGTATGTTTATTTTCTTTATACTATTTTAACGTGTTGTACTGACATGTCCTATACGTTGTTAACGTCTCAAAGGATAAATAAATATTATCATTATAGCTCCAATATAGCAAACAGCTCCTAACCAAGTATTTATTGTTGCACTTGATATTTCTAAAGCCCTTCAGCTTTCTGGAAGAACGTTCCCTGCAAGTGGCCGTCGATGGATATCTCTCGAATAATTTCATCATCAACGCTGGTGTTTCCCAGGCATCCATATTCGTCCTTTGTCTTTCACTTCAAGGCAACTTATTGTAAAGTAGAGCCCAAACATAATAACGCCTCGTTTATCTTTGATGTTTGAGAATAGTTCTCTGTCAATCCCATAGATAGCGTCTTTGTAAGGGGAGGTGTCGTCACCCCCACTCGAAATTAAGACTTTAAACTCGAAATTTCGACTTTATTCTCGTAGTTTCATTTTTAATTTCGACATCAATCTCAAAATTTTGACTGGAATCGTATCTCGACTTTGAGATTTCAAAATTTCAACTTTTGAGTCAAATTTCGAGATTAAAATCAAGATTTCGAGATTAAAGTTAAAATTTCGAGATTGAAGTCGGAATTTCTAAGAAAGAACAAGAAATATGTATCCCTTCTTTTTTTTGTATCAAGATAGAGTAGCACAAAGCCAAAAACTTTTTTTCCCAAAAATGTATCCCTTTCTTATTATTTCGATATGTTTTTAAACAATATCAATCAGGAATAACATTAGTACCTACAGGACGTGTATTCTAGAATGAATATAAAATATCATCTTTCAATATCTTTCTTTTCTCGAATATAGAAAGTTTATTATTTTTCTTCATTTACTTCATTGAAGTGTTCAAATACACCACATAGTTTTCCTCTAAACACAACAAATTATATGTGTGAACATACATTGTCATCAGGCCTAGGGAAACATTCCTATGTAATAATCAACTCATTGTTAGCCACCCCCTCTTCATAGCAACTCTCTTGTCAAAAAGTTCCAAGTCGAAGTATTTATTCCATACCAAAGTATTGGATTAAACTTCACACTAAAATTTACACATTTTTCCTTTCTCCAGGAAAACCACAAGTCTCTGTGAGTCATTCATTCAGCATTGCAAATAAAAGAGTTCTTTATTCTTCACATCCGTTATTAAAAATTTTCTTCATTTTAGAATCCTCCTCAGATGAACATTTACCAAGTCTTTCCATCCCGAACAAAAGCACGTACGGCAAGTGGAAAAGAAGAAAAGGACAAGCCCCATCCAAGCCCATACCCCAAAAAAGGACCATCAAATGCTTACCGATGGCTGAAATCCGTCGAGAGCTGGAATTCATTGAAATCCAGCAGCAGGGGTTGGAAAAGCAGGGTGTCCGTTTGGAACAGATTATTCGAGAAAAGTGTGAGGGCACAGAAGCAAACACCCCTTCCAATCCAGGTAAAAACCCTCTCATTAACCACTGGGTTATAAAAGCAATTCAATATTACTATTTTTAACTGTGTGGTCTTCATTTTGCAGAAGATGATATTCCTATTGATGTTGAAGATTTGATACTGCAACTCTTTGAACTAGTGAATGAGAAGAACGAACTATTTAGAAAGCAAACTGAACTCATGTACTTGTAAGTATTTTTACTATGTAGGATTTGTAAGTGGAAGATATTTTTTGGTGTTCTGCAATGTCACCTGATTTAGGTCCTTTAATTTTTTCAACCTCTTTCATACAGCTATACAGCAAGGTAATTACTAGCTGAATAAAAGAAAAAGGGGAAATGATAATAAGTATACACATTGTTTCAAGTAATGGGGAATGACATCAGGACCTCCAGAAAAATGTGTTTGTTTAATTTCAACAATTGAAACAGAACTTTTCTATGATATATTGCACTTTGTAGCTTCCAATGAATGACCTGTTTCAATTCCAAAACAATTGTTCAATAGCCATATGAAACTAGTTGTTCGGAAAGAATGTTTTCCGGTAATTCAACAGCTTTCTCTTCCAGTTTCAATCTAAAAGAAACGTATGTGCATGCTATACACATCTTTGTTAAGAGTTTATTTTGAACTCAGTTGGTTTTTTCCTTTCTTCTGAAGTTTTCCACATTTTTAATACAAAGATGAAGGACAAGAAAGCTTTTTTCCTAAGAACTAATCTCTCCTAAAAAATATCCCCGTTTTAATTGAGAAGATGATCACTTGGTGATCGAAACATTAAACTGTTTTAATCTTCCTCTTCCTTAATCTTCCTCTTTGAAGATGATCACTTGGTGATCGAAACACGTGTCGAGGTGTTAAAAGTAACGATTTGGTGTTGGGAAAAAACTTCAGTAATATTCATTACTACACCAAATGTTCCAAACAGTGCATCATAAAAACTGTTTTTTTCCTATAGAAGAAGGCAACAACGACTTGAAGAGGAACATGCAGATGTGGAGTATCAAATAAGGTGTCTGATGCTACAACCGGAAGCAAATAAGACAGATTCCGATAAAACTAGGGAGGAGGAGCTGATAAAAAGGTGAAAAATTGTATTTATCTCAGTATTTCCAAACGTTTGGAAAATTAAATATAAAATTATTTGAACAATGTATGAATTAAATCAGTCATTTGAAAAACCCCAATTGTCTGCATACCGAAACTTGTGAAAAAACAAAAACAATGGTGAAATCTGCATTCAAGAAACATGTTTTGTGAGAGTTTCACTTAACAGTTTTACGAAAACGCAACACATGTTTCGCTGTACACTTGCTCCCTCAGACATATCTATATTTGATGCTTTATATATATTTTTACAAATTGAGTTACCTGAATTTTAAATACCTGAGTTCTACCTACCCAATTAATGTTGAAAATGTGTACCTCGCTGGTCATTCAGTATATGATGCGAATTCTTAAATCCATTTATTTCTAAACATTCTAAGAGGCTGAGTTTCAAACTTTTCCCTTCTAAATGTAGCACGTCATAGTCATGATTGAACTCATGTCCTTCTGTTAAAAGATGGTTTGCAAATGTGGAATTGATCTTTCCATCCAAGAAACTACTTCTATGTTTTTTAGTTCTTTGGGAAAAAGTTCTCCCCGTTTGGTCAATACAAAGTTTTGAGCAAGAGCCACAAGTCGATTTATATACTCCTGATCTATTCGACAGTGAAGTTCTCTCTTTATTGTGTACAATAAATTTGCTTGAATTATTATTTGTTTTGTTCGAATAGATTTAAATCTGAGAACATTCCTTTAGGTTTGCAATGCTTTCTTGGACCGGGGCAGGTGGGGTTTCTCAAATGATTGATTTACTTTAACTTGGGAATAATTGACAAAATTCTTCATTACAGGTTGATCGATATCGTGGAAAGGAGAAATGAAATAGTTGAATGTCTGGAAATGGATCGGGTTAGAGAAGCAGAGGAAGACGACAGTATAAGTAGCCACATCAACATGTACGCCCTGAATCGGGATGTGGATAAATCGATTTCCGAAAATCCTAAGAAGGAGAAAGATAAGGACAAGAAGAAACATAAAAAAGAGAAGAAATCAAAACACAAGTCCAAGGATAACGTTGACATGGACAAAGACGTTGATGAAAGCGAGACTTACAATACTTTGGAGAAGAAGAAAAAGAAAAAATTCGCTCTTTTTTAAGGAATCCGAATTCGTTGCCATTACTTTAAGATATTTGAAACAAGTTTCTGGAGCTGTGCTTTATTTTTGTTTTTATCATTGAGTCAATATATTTTTTGTACTTTCGTTACTTATATGTTGTGATTTTTATAGTATTAAAGATTCAACTTTTGAACGTGCTGTGTTTTTTTTGTCATGTCTGCCACATCCAACAAGCTTTGTATATGTGAATAATTCAATTCAAAAACACCGGTTTGCAAACCTTTGTGTAGAAATATTAGTTTTATTTTCATAAGTGGTGAAATAAGCATTCAAAATTATCACTTGTCTAAGCAAACTTTTGTCTGACGCAGTTACATGAATATTAATCAATCTGAAAATAGGTGTTTTTATTGGAAGTGAATAACATGCGAAAATATCAATATCCTCTAATTGAATACTGAAAAATAGGAAGTATTTTAAGGACATGAAAAATAACAGAAGAACTGTTCAAATATTTTTGATCACTTTGTCCAGTCCCACTCGTTAAAAAACACCTCGTTTCATGAAAACTATGTTCAATGAAGTAACTTCACACCAACGGTATACTCGAATACAAAAAAGAAATCTTCAGTTTTCGTTCACAAGAATTTGGTAATATTTGGGATCATCCTCAAAATCTCACCAAGTGTGATCACAAAACTCTCTTGGTTCAACCCAAAAAAATTAAATTAAGCATTATTTACTTGACAACCAAACATTATTTCCGATCATAAACAGATAACAAGACACAGACGACAAACAAGACACATACAGACAACACGGGACACAAGACAGACAACACATGATACACAAGACACGACACAAGATAGAACATAAAATACAAGACATACAAGACAAGATTCTCACATTTTTTGTACATAGAGAAGTAGAAAGGCAAAACTTTTCTCTGCAAAAAATAAATCTCTCTTAAAAATATACTTCTTTCAATTTGAACAAGAGTATAAAATGTTTCAACAATTTTTTTTCTTTATGATCTCCTTTTCAGTTACAATTATTCATCCAGATATATATGATCAGCTCGAAAAAAGAATTGCTCTAATTGAACGATTACAGAAATATTTTCAATCAGAAATCAAAATCTTTGTAAAATTAGAGATTCCTTAAAAATGAGAAAAATTTGACAAACACAAAAAACTATTCAAAAATGTACAAGAAAGAAAAAATAGCCACTGGAATTATTACGACAATATTCAATAATATTCCTTTGCACTTATTGGTAATTACTGCAGTGGGGACTCCGATGGAAATATAGAAAATAATAGAAAAACTCAAACGTAGGTTTTCACAGGGCTCCATTCTGGGTGTTTCTTTTTTCAATTTACATGAGTTATCTAACGTGTATCAATACATTAAGTAGAGATAGTATTTGCTAATTATAGACGTTTGTCATTGTACTGTTCTTTACTCCATTTGGTATTACAAACTTTGTAACAATGATTTATTTCATGCTAAAAAAGTATATTATCATCATATAAAATAGAGTATGAAAAGAGGTGAAAGAATCTTCTCTTTGGCAATGAATTAATTTATTTCAAAATTAGCAGTAATAGTTCAACTGCATGGAACCATAAGACAGCATTTATATTTAAAATAAATGAATTTTTATAATATATGGTATGTATTTTACTTGCCACAGTTTAGCAAAACCACACATCTATCAACCTTTCCTAAATTACAATTATCAAAATCTTATAAAAACTTCCGATAAATCTCTCTATCGTCTTTTGAAGCCATACTTTTTCCTTTCATAGAACAAGTCAGTCTTTGAACTTCCCAAATTGACAATCTTGGGGCAGCCGTCTCTGTCTTTCTCCTGGATTGTGCACTCCTTGCAGTAGTAGGCATCCGAAACGCCAGGACCACCACATATAACACACCTACCCTGGTAAGACCCGTAGTTGCATTCGTCGCAAATTCTTACAAGAGTGCAGGGTCTCACATAGGAATCACAAATTACACACTTTCCATCGCATTTTTCGCAAAGACGTCCTATGGCTACTCCTGGTTGTTTCCGACAAAATATTAAATCCGGGTGATGCTTCGCCATGGTGGGTCTGTAAAATATAATTATTCAGTTCCAAATATTGAACTACAGAATAGGGTTTTATGTAACCTCAAATATTCTTTTCTCAAGACAGAATTATTTGTACTTGATGCTCATTTATAAATAGGTGATTATTTTATACTCACAGTAATAAGTTACAACTTATGTACTCCAATAATTTTTCTCTCTGTAATTCGTAAACAATATTGATTAAAACCTGAAAAACTACCTACTTATTTCAAACAATTTTGAAGGTTAGGGCAAAAATACTTCTTCTTCTTCTTAACTTTGGCCCAGCTTCCAGATTTGGCGCTATTATGACCAGTGCTTTTTTTACTAAATGATAACTATAATAAAAACTTTTTCCAGGGAGCACATGTCTTGTTTTACACAATATCGTACATCATTTTTTCTTCCTAATGTATTTTTATTCTCCGTTATTCCATCTCTTCTTCAATATATTACTCTTTGTGAGAGACTCTTATTTATAGCATGTATAGACGATAATGGACATATGGACAATACATACTTCAATGATAGCTGTCAAAAGTGACAAATACACAGAGTAACTAACTCAAGAAAAATACCTATGCTGCTATTGGAAATGGTGAATCATTTTAAAAAATTTAAAATATCCATCCGCGGTTTGAGTACACTATAACTCATAACTGTCACTACTTGCAGAGAAATTTATATAGATAAATACAGATCGGTATTCACAACAAATGACAATCCACAGCAAGTGTAGCTTGACATTGTAACATAATATGCATTCATTTTATCAAATGAAATATGATTTGGAGAAGTAATATAATACGAAGAACGAGATTACTGTGTAACATCATGAACTTGAAAATTTTAACTTTGTTAAGAAAATTATCCAAATGACCATTTCGCATTCGCGGCGATTATTGTCGCAAGATGGCAGTGAAAACTGTAGGAAAATAAAGAAAATAGAAAGTGACATTTTGTACTGAAATTTCCATAAAATATGTTATTCATTTCAAAAAGAATATCGATATACTGTGTTATCAGAATTGTTAGCAGAAATAATCCTTCAATTGGAAGATAATACTATCAGGATCAATCTTGTGATATACAATACGTAAATATCGCGTAGCTCGCCCATATAAATTTTCATTTCTCACGGTATGAATTTGGAAATTCATTGAGTCAAAATGATATCGCAGGAAGTAGCAATGTGATTTTCATATAAATCATTCAGTCCATCTAAAATGTGTACTTTTACTGGTCTAAATCTCAGAATTTATATGTGGAGTCAGGGCATACGGTCTTATTACTTGAAATAAGTTCGCTCATTATTGTTTCGGGGCAATTTGAAAACGTTATTACAAAAGATAAATATGCCATCCGGAAAACTGTTCTCATTACTAAGTATTTCTACTTGTCTGGATAAACCTTCAAGCTGTCTGACACAACCCTGAACACGTTTTCAAAGATACAAATTTGAAAAAATACACCCACTCGAGTGCAGTATCAGGTTGAGGCGAGTGGTTGAAAGTTTTTTATGAATTGATAACTCATCTTTATCCGCATCTTGTTAGCAATGACCGGTGCTATATCTTCAATGTCTGTAATCTTCATTTCCTTATGTCTTTTGTTGTGCCTTAATTACACAGATTTTTGTTCAAAGAACCTTATTCGTGTATTCAGCACAGTATATTGTGCCCATATCAAGCATCAATGTATATAACCGAACACTAATCGCTTTTCAAATAGAAGGGAATGTAGAATTCAAATTGAATTTAGTTGGCACGAAGGGATATTTTGTGTTGGCAATTCTGAGAATTTCGAGCGAAGATCGAATAAATAAAAACAAAAAAAGGGTGAATATAAAAGTGAAGTGACGGATCATAAATTGTAACAAAAACTTGAAACGAAAAGCCGTTGAAAGTCATCAGTTTTTTTCCAGTGAAAAACTGAGCGATTTCAATATAGCAGAAAACCAGACCAGTTCAACAAGAATAGTACTTTTTTTACGATAAAACTCCTAGGAGTGGAAAATGTATTCCTCACCAGCAGTGCGATTATACACTTCTGAAAGTAAGTATGAAACATGCTTTTCTAGAAAATTTCCCTCAATCCATGGTCTTTCAGATACAGACAGTCTCATCCAGCGAAAGCCTGGAGCTAATCAAATATCTCGAAAACCGTTTGTAGACAGATCTGTCAACAGCAAAACTCCAGAAATCAGCAAGTTTGTTAAATCCAAACTACAGTTTGCTAAAGACGCAGCAGGACTGGAAAAAGCTTCCCACAATGATTTTGCCTGCAAAGAGATACCAAACATTTCCATTTCTCCACAGAATGACGATCTCAGTGCTGAAGATTACATCTTCTCAGGAAAAGTTGTGGAAGGTGAGTTGATGGAATTTATAGAGAACATTCATTTTTACTTTCATGGTTTAACTATGATGACTCAATATATAGGTGTTTCATAAATGAAAACTATGAAAATTAAATTAAAAGTTCCCGTTGCTGATGTTTTGATGGCCTTAAGTGTAATCACGGCAAATATATGTAAATATTTCTGAAATATTGTTGCTGCATAATCAAAAACCCGAAAGTCTGGATCTCGTTATGAAAATCTTTCAAAACAGTGGGCTTTACATCCAGTTTTCACTATATCTAGATCCCATTTCACATATTCCGTCTAATTTTTCCATCACATTTCAGAAATATTTGTTATATCTGTAAAATTTGTTTCCACTCATCAACAGAATTTGGGCAGTTAATTATTTATGAATGACAGTCAGTGTTTAATAAATTGTGTTTCAGATGTCTCCGAAGATTTATGGCCGGATCTCCATCTTGGCAGAGAGGGTATCATCAATATTCTCCGAAACTACTGCCAACTTGGCGACACTCCTCCACCCTCACCAACTTCTGATTGCTTCGATATTGACCCTATCAATATTGATCCACTGTTTTTCTCACTGCCTGATGACAATATGCATGCTTCCCCTGTTGTATGGGAGGAGTGCTGTGAAAATGTTGACGTACCAAAAATAGAGTCCGATGACGATTTAGATTCATCCCTAGGTTAGAGTTGTTCAAGTTTACTTGTAACTGTGCCGAGGGAATAGTTGAATATAATCTTAACAACTTACGTACTTCAAAATGGGTTGATTCTGAAGATATTACACTGTCTGTTAAGATTATGTTAAATATTCCTGACAGATTATTAGCCTGTCAGATGTGTTTTGTATGTATATATTTTCATTTTCTACTGTTCTGTTGTATGTGATTTTATGAATAAAACTTGAGCTTGCTTATATTTTTATTTTAAAAAATACAACTTTGTGTAGACATACATAAGAAAAAATAACAAAACAGGTACAAACTTGAATATCATCTATCAAATAAAACTACAGGTAAGCATTAAAGTTCCTGTATTTCAGAAGCAAAAGCCAATATTGAAGAGAAACTAGGAATCGATTAATTGACCCTCATTATACAAAGTAATGATTCGCGTAGATGCATACTAAATCATTAACATAGCTTGTAAAAAGTTGTGATGATGCTAATTTGGGTAGCAAAACGCGCTTAGGGAGACAGCATTTTTGTTCTGCTGAGGAAAGGGTGTTTTCAATAGGTTCTTTAACGTATGGAAAAACCAGTTGTTTGAAGGAATTGCGGAAAATATGAATTTGACACTTGGCTTCTTTGAGGAAAGGCTTCAATTGATGTGACAACCGATACTGCTGAAAAATATACAAAGTAGCCAACTTAGAAAAAATAATCGTATTCCAAATGAAATTCACTGAAAATTATCATGGTTCGCTTTTGAAACGATATACAGGACTCTAAGCCTACTTACAAATCACAAAATACGCAAAAATGAGTAAATAATCTGATTTACATCACTAATAAGCCATTAACATCGGAGGTTTTTCCTTATTTATGGTGGCTTCACTATCTCAGAACACGAGACAGTATAACCTTTTTATAAGGTTTTGCCTTAAGTTGAATAAAAAAAAATGTATCACATACTTAATCTGTATGGCACCTAAGCTAAGTCACAAAACTCAAAATGAAAAGTATCTGCAATTGGAAACTGTCACTGGATATGAAAAATTAGCACAACAGCTACTCCCTCTATTTTAGTTTTCGTTGGGTGAATTTGAAAAGGTGCTCGTTATCACAACAGATCTACAGCTACCAATTTCCTCACCTCTAAAGGTGGCAACTAGGTAGATTATTGATAAACCTTAATTTGAAAAACTTGCTCTCACCACCATCTCATAACATCAGAAAAGTTACTCTGTATTACTGATATGATTGTGTACCATCTTATGCCATGGTATGAACAGTGGGAAAATATAGACTTATAATAGTAAACAATGGAAAATGAAAGAGATTCTGCGAGAGTGTAGGTTTGACCGGTTTTCAAATTTGTGTGTATCATTTTCAGGTCTCATAAATTAATTCGATGTTTTTCAAACTACATTGAATTGTAGGATATTCCTGTTAGGTGATTTTTCCAAGCGACAATATCTGATAAGATATTTTTACAATATCTGATAACAATTATTTTCTTAGCAATGGTAGTGCATAAGACTTCAATTATGAACCATTTCAGTAAGAGTTTGTTTCAAAGTAGTTCCAAACAGCTCAATATTCACGAAACCATTAATCACCAGTTACATTCTACTGGAATAGATTAGAAATAAACAAAATTGAAATTAGAAATTTATAAAACAAAGATTGTCAAAAATGATTTCAAAGTTTCCTATCTAACCAGTAAATAAAACACTCAGTACATGAATATGTTGCAACTTATAAATGACCAATGAGAAGAGTGTAATTACAAGTAGGTGTCAACAATTGAAGAAGTAACAATTTTAAAATTGAAATTATAAAAACTGAAAACCTGATATAAAGTAAAGTTATCAAAATTGCTAATTATTATTATGATTGTATAAATATTAGTATAATTCATTAATATAAGAAGTGTGAATTAATCAAAGTGCAGAATTTGGCAAATTTCAAATTCATTGCCATGTTAAAGAAGTGAGTGTTAGGTTGCTAAGGTATCTTTCTGGCACTTAGCTTTTCTTTTTTTGCATTTTCTCTATCAGCATGCATCTTATAAATATGAAAAACACCACGAATTCAAATTTACGACTTTTAATAAAACGATTGAGGAACATATTCATAAGATGCATGCTGATAGAGAAAATGCAAAAAAAGAAAAGCTAAGTGCTCCTCAATTGTTTTATTGAAAGCTCTAAATTCATATTTATAAGATGCATGCATCTTATAAATATGAGCAATTGAGGAGCACTTAGCTTGTCTTTTTTTGGATTTTCTCTATCAGCATGCATCTTATGAATATACTCCTCAATTGTTTTATTCAAAGTCCTAAATTCGAAGTCATGGTGTTTTTCATATTTATAAGATGCATACTGATAGAGAAAATGCAAAAAAAGAAAGGATAAGTGCCAGAAAGATACCTTAGCAACCTAACACTCACTTCTTTACCATGGCAATGAATTTGAAATTTGCCAAATTCCGCACTTTGATTATTTTACACTTCTTATATTAATGAATTAAACTAATATTTATACAATCATAATAATATTTACCTACCAATTTTGATAACCTTACTTTATATCAGGTTTTCAGTTTTTATAATTTCAATTTTAAAATTGTTACTTCTTGAACTGTTGACACCTACTTTTCATTACACTCTTCTCATTGGTCATTTATGAGTTGCAACATATTCATGTACGGAGTGTTTTATTTACTGGTTAGATAGGAAACTTTGAAATCATTTTTGACAATCTTTGTTTTATAAATTTCTAATTTTAATTTTGTTTATTTCTAATTTATTCCAGCAGAATGTAACTGTTGATTAATGGTTTCATGAATATTGAGCTGTTTGGAACTACTTTGAAACAAACTCTTACTGAAATGGTTCATAATTGAAGTCTTATGCACTACCATNTGTGTGTGAAATATATTCATGCAAAATGAAATGGAGGGACTTATCGATCTGATCACCACAAAATTTCTGGACAAAGTTTTAGTCCATTGAATAAAATATAAATAAAAATAATTGAAACACACTTGAGAAAGGATTATTATCAGTGAACATTATTAGTTCTTTCATTTTCCATGTGCCTCTGTTGCTATAGTAAAAAAGAGAAGACAAAACTATGAGATGACTACATTCTATTCCAGCTTGGAGCTCTGAAGAAGATGTCTAAATAAATGATTCTAGAAACTATTTAGACTTATTGCACAGATGACTAGAAATTGAAAAACCTAAAAAAGCAATGAGTCCGAGCTATGCCAATCGAGTACAAAACAACTTTGACAAACCTCGTGTATCAGACATCAAGAGTGTAAATCCAAAAGTTTATTAATTTCAGTCAAGTAAAATGTTTTCTTCATCATCAGATAAAAAAAGATTCCTAATAAAACTTTTTTCTTAAAAGCACTTACCATTCAAAAACCAGAACAAATTACCAGTCAATGGAATGTTTGGACAGAAAAATATTTAAAACCAATTAAACCTACGATCAACAACAAGAGTGGCAGAGACCAACAAAATGCACTCTCTTCTATAACTCGGACCCTCAAGAAACGACAACCCGCGTAGCGCACCCCAAGCTATGTTATGACTTATCGACGTTCTCCAACACCATCGAGCATAACTGAAGGCAAAACTTGGTAGAAAACTCTTTGAGGAAACCGAACGAGCTGGTTTTCGCATCACCGATTCGCTCCTCATCAAAATTCTTGCAAAACAGCAAAATAGACAACGGATAGAAGTACTTATCCATATTCTTCAGCAGAATGCTCTCCAGAACAACGACAGGCAGACCGTTTGTCAGCCAGAACTCGATACACTTCATCAGGACGTTTTGCATCAGGATATGGTTCTCTGACGCATGAACTTTCCCCGTGTAGAACTCGACGATATGAGAGGCGGCGTCTATGATCTCCTTGACGGTCTTGTCTCGGACCTCAGGCTCCAACTGAGCGGCCTTCATCTTAATCTGCGCGTTGTCGATCTCGGACACCATCTTCGATACGCTAGATATCGGAGGAGAGCCTTCGTTTTGTTTCAGCGACTGCACGTAATGCGAGATGTTCTGTCGGATGTCTCCTACTTCAGAGACTTCGCAGGGGCTCTCGAGACCGCCCTGGTGCTCCACTTCGTCGCCCCACTGCCGGATGCTGTCCAGGGAAGAGCTGGAGCTCAGAATGTTCGCAGAACTGTTGGATAACTTGTCAGCTTGGTTGAGATCGTTCAAGTCATCTTGGATGTTCCTGACGATGAGCTCTACGTAACCTTGATCTTTTTCTTTGGTCGGTTTCGTGGTGTAGAAGCTCTGTTTGCTGAGATCTAGCGTGTCCATGTGCTTCTTGAAGGCTGCGAGTTGGAAACCGAGGCTATCGCCGAAATGGCCGTCCAGTATCGCTATTTTCGCAGCTCCCTGATAGTTATTCACCTCCAGACACTTCGCTAGTATGTTCTCAGTATCGTAAAACCCGTGGTAAGTCTCCAGCACATAGTGCAAAGTCTTGTTTCCTAGCTTCAAGTCGGGGACATCATAAATATGCTCAAAGGACACGCTAGGGTGCGGTTCGAAACTTGCCTCCGGATTTTCTATCGAACGGATCGAATAGGGAATGAAATTCTTCGAGAACAGCAATTTCTGGTCGCTCGGATTGAAGGTTATGGCCATTGTCGGTAGGCCTGGGACTTCTATGGGGTAGTTGTCGATGTTGCCGGCTTGAATGGTGTTCGGGAATTTCATGACCCTCCTTGAGTTTTTCAGGAGGACCATTTTTTCATCGTTTCTACGGTTGTCTTCGTCCAGCGGCCGTCCCAAAATCGTCTGAAATATAAATAATTCGTTCATAAGAATTTTTTTTTCTACGAAAAAATTACTTTTTCCCGGCACCCAATGTGGGACCTAATTAATATTGCAACTTATTTATTTTCCTAGAAAATCACATGTCATTACGATGTCATCGATGACATAAGCAGATCAAGCTTATTCTGTGACATTAAAAATCGTAATTCATAAATGAATTGTATGTATTTTCTATAATGTTATCCAATTTGGTACTGAAGAGCCTTAGGGCAAGTGTCTTAAGGCTAAACATCGGTGTATACCAGTGAGGATGACAGTGTTCCATGTAAGTACAATTTGTTACCATTCATTTAAAGTAGAACTCATGTGAATGATATCTGACTTTTTTTCCACAACGAATGTTTGAAATACAAACTTAGTAGAGAAAAGTATCTTCTGTATAATTCAGTGTTCATATAAAAGTATTTGTTTCGAAAGAATTATTTTCTTTCGTGTAATTCAATGTTTATATGAAAGTAGCTGTTTCAGGAGGACTTTCTTTCAGTTTGTGTCTGAAAGTTACTTCTTTGCATGATCTACACATTCATGTATAGAGTTTCAAATTGATTACTTCCTTCCTTTCTTTGGAAGATTCTCTCATCCCTTTGTAACAGATGGAGTAGTAGAAAGCCAAAAACTTTCTTTCCCAAAAAAAAAGTCAATTAAGTAAATGTTCAAAGTGGGTTTCGTTGTTTTGTAAACAATAATACAGCCTATTGTCAAAGTCTGCACGACTTACTATGACTTTTTTATTTGTAATGCTACCTCCCGGACTATTATTTCAAATAATAAGTGTCCGCCGATACTTTTTTGTTAAATAAAAACTCTATTTGCCGTTTTTGCAAAACTGTCATTCAGCTGTAGTTGTCACGATGGTTTACAGTATACATGGGCGCGTGGAGATAATTTTCATATTTGCCTCCCAGAACCAGTGTTATTTAAAAACAGCTCAAATATTTCATGACAGGCATCCAGACAAAAATGTAAGTCACGTGTACGTCCGCGATTTATCAATCAATCAATCAAAATATACTTTATTGTCGAAAAAACTCTTGTTTTGTTGACAAAGTAGAATATACACGTACAGAAAAAAAAATTTCACTTGGGGAATTGCGAGAAAGAATTACGTAAGCATGTCGCGCCATTACTAGAACAATATTTGCCAAAGTTCATGTAGAATTTGAAATTAGGCTGTATTATTGTTCACAAAACAACGGAACCCACTTTGAACATTCACTTAATTGACATTTTTAATAAATTTACAGTTCAACAAAAACCTCATTAAATATTCCATTTAAGCCAAAGTTTCACAATTATTGCTTCACCCTGTACAATTATTATTTATACCATTGGATGGCATTTTTTATAGTCTTTTCAATGATGTATAACAAGTAGGGGTTTGCAATTCAAACTTTTTGTGTTTTGGTGGATGGGGCCTAGGGGGTTGATGGGGGTGAGTTCTCTTTCATGTCACTTCAGTTCCCCCTTACTATCCCAGAAACGGTTTCAAGCAATTTTCGATATCAGCTTTCGTTCGTGAGATATAGCTCATTGTAAGTTTTAAAATTGACACACTGTATATATTCCATATCAGATAATTCATTGAATGATATTATTTCTGCAAGATAAATTGACTTTTGTTCTGACTTGACAAACTGTGAAGTATCTAGTTGGATGGCTATGTATCTTCATTCAAAAAATGTGGGAAACTTCAGAAGATATCAGGAGAGCAATTTACTTCGATTACGTTAGGTTCAGTTTGTAGTACAATATTACCCTTTCGAAGTATTCTGAAATTGAACAACTACAGTTAGTTCACAAAGGAAAATGATTCTTACCTGTGCCATTGTCGGACTACCCCAAGCCAACACCTTTCCAGAATGGTCGATTGCCATGGTATACTCCAACCCGCACGAGATGTGGAGAAATTTCTGCGAGAATGAACTGTTCATGTTGTCCTTTGGCTTCAATTTCGGGCCGTAGAGTTCGTCGTCCTTGCTTCTGCCCCATAAAATCCTACCTTCATGCAAAATCACGGAGTGCCTGTAGCCGATCGCTACCTGTTCAATAGGTTTATCGTTAACCGATGAGTACACATGTACGCTAGTCTTATAAAAGTCGGATGGCCTACGCGAGAGCCCGTTGTGCTTCTGGTTGTTCTTCGACTGCAGTATTCGGACCTCTTGCGGGTTCACACCCCAAGCATATACTTCCTGGTCGCTGCGAATTGCAATCTGAAAAGGAATTGAAATCCAACTGAAATGTGATCAAGTTCTACTAGGAGCGTTTTACTGGAAGTGGCGCAGTCGGTAGGATATAAATGCAGCGATAAGTAGGACTTTTTAATTTACATAATGTATCAAATTATATATAGGATTTAAACTATTTGAAGAAAATGTCGATGTTTGAGACGTGCCGACTGATAGGTTTAATTAGATCTAAAAGGATTACCCAATAAATACTCGTTAAGTCAATATTCACTTACATTATGGAAATATGATGTAGCAACCTTATCAATCGGTTTAAAAACATCCGGTTGAACCAGAACCCAAACTGGTCTAGTAGCCTTATTAGTCTTCACTTGTAAACTCTCCAGCTGCCCGAAAATATTCGAGCCGAACCCGAAAATCCTTCCGTCACACGTAAGAATCAGAGTGTGAGCATGCCCCGCAGCAACCTATTTAACAATACAAAAAAACAAAACGTTCATTCAACACGTCGAAATATAAAATGCTTATGTCTCTCTTCCCCCCCATTCCCATTCTCCTCATGAGGAGGGGGAATGGGGGGGAAGGAGTAGGTGGAGGAAACATCAAGAAGGTGAGAAAGTGGAAGATTTAAATAGACGAGGTCGAGAAAGGGGAGAGGCGAGAATTGTGGAGCCCTGAAGCAGTACCAAAAGGAAGCATAACCTCATGGGGCAATGAGACACTACAGAGGAGTAGTGGGAGCAGATATAAATGTATGGCTTACCTGTTTCACAGGATGATCAAACTGCAGGAGCTTCGGGAAGAACTCGTTATCACAATTACCATGTCCAAGTTGGCCGTGGATGCCCCATCCCCAGGTATAAACCTTGCCGCTGGATGTCAGCGCTACGCTGTGGTACTGACCAGCGGACAGGTCGATGATCTTCAGGTGCGGGATGGACGAGAGAATTTGGGGATAGGGGCTCTCCTGGACGCAGCTGCCCAGACCTAGCTGGCCGTATGTGTTGGAGCCCCACGAATATACCTGTAACAAAAAAAATTCTTTGTTTATTCCTTCATTATTTGAAAAACACAATGTTGTTTGAATATATAATATGAATGTAGTAGAATTCAGCACGAAGTCATTGGTCATATCGATTAAGTTGTTGGATGTCAACAATAACAAACATGGAAAAAAGTTTGAGTATATGTCCATCACATTACAATACGATTTTATTCAATTCATCTAGTTTTCTGAAAACAAGCGAAAACCAAGAATATCGCTCTTTTTTTAAGGAATGCTTGGACAAGGCTTACAGAACAAATAATAATTTAAGCAAATTGATTAAAAACAATAAAGAAAAAACAGGATATGTAGAATTTATTTAGTATAGACTCGCCTGAAGAAGCTACTGTACAGCGAAACACATGTTGCGTTTTTGTAAAACAAATTAGCGAGAATCTCACAATAAAGGGTTTCTTGAATATACAATAAAGTGATACTGTACAGTGGACTCACGCAGTTTATACAAAAAAGTTTGTAAGGGTCTATCAAATTTAAAATTTCATACTGACTGGTAAGTCAATATTAGGTGTATATTTATGCCTAACATATCTCGTAATAAAAATATCAAATACTTCTTGTTCTAATTCACTGCACCATTAAATCAGAAAAAATAAGCATATCTGATGTAAATACATATTGAATATACATTACTGGCAACAATTCCATTCAAAATGGTTAAATTGAATTCATTCATTGTTCTCGTTCATTCATATAAATGATGTATAATATCATTCAATTACCATTTTCCTGTCTAGTGATCGCCTTTCAATAAACTCACCGGAAATAATCACAGATTACAACCGTTTTTAGCCTTGCTTCCAAAAGGTAGGTAATTTAGAAAGTAAACAACATGAGATTTTGTCGATATTAAATAATTAACATGTAATTACCCAGAATTTACTATTTAAGTTTTCATACTTTTTTGTCGATTCCAAATAACACGCGACGCGAAGATTTATAGATATTAAATTTTAATGATTTCGTAATAATATGAATCTAATATTTTTTGTGTGGCTCAGAAGTCATGCATGTCTTTCAGTCACATATAAATCGGACCTCAACGAATGGTTATTAGTTTAACTAGAACGCGGGTTTGAAACTAAAATACAATGAGATTTCCCATTTTCATTTTGTGTCTGTCACTGGTAACACACTATGCTGTATCAGAGGTATGTTGATAAAATTATTTTGGAATTGGAGAAAGGAAAATATTTTTTTTATTTCAAGATGACTGAGAAGCAGATAAAGGCGACGAAAAAGTTGATTCGAAACACTTGCCAGAACAAATCCAAAGCACCAACTGGTATGTAATATTTATTAATTCTGACTAAAAAAGAAAACAAAGCAGGTTCTAAAAGTTCCTCCTATACGTCTTCTATTTAAAAAATAAGATGAATTTTAATTTTTCTCAAGAAATATTCATTTGTTAGAAATAGAAATAGTTCTATTCATCATTAAAATGTTTCACACATACACAATGGCTAGATTAAATACATGAGAAAACTTATTGGACTAGTCAAAAAAGTGAAACGCTAAAAGCTAAACACAAATGTTTGATCTTGAACAAATTTAAAAAATAACTACACGTATAAAAGAAACTATGTCAATTATCTACGCACTGAAAGCAAGAAACTCATCCATACTGTAGAAGCAGTTATCCAACAAGAAACCATATAGTTCATTCCTCATTACAGTTCTACTTTTATTGATCCCTATAAAAGTTGTTATTTTATTGAAAAATTGAATACCCAAATATTTTGGGGAATTCTGACTGAGGTAACTGAGGTAACACGTCTGTTCAAGGCTAATAGGGCTTGTGTGCTATCAGTGCAGATTATTATGTTTTTGCCAGAAATTCCTTTCCTGGTTATTTCTTTTGTGGCGCTTAAAATACCAGCCAGTTCTGTTTGAACCACGCTGGTATTTTTTCCCATTCCCCACTTAATCTTTAGGCTTAGTGATCTGGATTACACTCCACATCCTGAGCCTTCTTTGGTTTTTGAGCTGTCTGTATATATGCGTATTGCATTTGTAGCATCTGACTCTGTTTTCTATTTTTTTTTGTATTTTGTAGGGTTTATTAAACACAAACCTGGGTTCGATTGCATCACTGGTTGCCTGCAGCAGAGGTTGCGCACCTTGCCATAGGCTTAGCCTCCATGTACCCATTCCTATTTCGAGGTTTACACCATCTGTGCGCAATCGTAACATGGCTATTAACGCAACCTCCCTAACGTACAGGTCCAGAGGGTTCAGACCAGTAACCAATTCCATTGCCGCGGTTGACGTTGTTCTCATGGCTCCTGTGATGTTTAAACAAGCCAATCGCTGTATTTGATATTATTTTTGGTCACCTGTCCCACTGTCCTCCGACACTGCTCATAAGCCACATATATGCTCTTTTTGCTCTACTCTGTAAGTGAGAGTTCCATGTTAGCTTCCTGTCAAGGATAGTACCAAGGTATTTCACCTCTTCAGAGTCGTTTAGTTTGCTTTTGAAGATTTCGGGAGGTTTTAAGGTCGGTAAACTTCTTTTCCTGGTGGAAAGGACCATCTCAGTCTTCTTGGGATTGATCGACAGTGAGTGTTCTTCACACCATGTTTCTATTAATTTGAGCCCATCCTGCGCTTTACCGCACAGCATGTTCACAAATCTGCTGGTCTGCAAAATAACTATGTCATCTGCATCCTAAATTTTCTTGACAAAAATCATATTCTCCACTCCAATCAATATGGCTGTCAAGCCTCTGAAAGCACAAATGATGCAATGTTTGCTTTTTTAGAAGAACTTTACCTTCTACTGAACGTTGGTAAGCCTGCAGTGGCAGTATTTCGTGATCTGACAAAAGCATTCGACTGTGTTGATCACAAAATATTGCTTCAAAAAACTTAAAATCTACGGATTTAGAGGAAACATCTTGTTGTGGTTTGAGTCATATCTATCAGATCACGTTCAAGTAGTGAATTTCAAAAGTTCATCATCAGATAAAATGAGCACTAAATGCGGAGTACCTCAGGGATCTGTCCTCGGACCTTTGCTGTTTTTATTATATATAAATGATCTGGCATATATATCGATTGAAGGAAAATTCACAAGTTTTGCTGATGACACATCTATACTTTGGCATGGAAGCACTGATGCACTAAAAATTAGGGTAGAGCATGATATAGGCGAAGTTAAAGAATAGTGTGATGCCAATTTATTATCTATCAATATATCAAAGACCTTTAAATGCCATTTTAATGTAGCCTGGACCATATAATTCTTGAAGAACACACCATTGATCATAAACTAGAGAACCAACTTTTAGGCCTCAACATAGACAACAAATTAAAATTTGGAACGCATATTAGTATACTATGCAAAAAATTATCCTCAAGTGGTTGTGCGATAAAGCCTATCTCTAACTCTTTGAACTGTCACTCTGCTAGAAAAGCATACTTTGCATTTTTCGAATCCCACTTGCGGTACGGAGTTTGTTTCTGGGGGAACAGTTGTCAAAACTTAATGAGTCAAGTTTTCACAATACAAAAAAAGAGCGGTGAGATTCATTACCAGAACTAGAGTGCAAGATTCCTGTAAGCCCCTTGTTTTACACATCATATCTCAACAGTCTACTGCCTCTTTGTTTTAGAAACAGTCTGCCTAATGCACAAAAAGCACAAAGATAACATCTCGAACTCATCTCAGAGTTATGCCACTTGTCTCACATTCAATATTCCTTTTTCTATCCCGTCAACAGCACAAATTAAAAATTCGATTCTTTATAATAGCAAAAAATATTTGATACTTATTGCTTTAGAGAGCATCTAGGATATCCATTCTCATATCAAACGCTCCCTCGATATCTATGAATATACCCAGGGTGGATTCTTTGTTATCCAATGATCTTTCGATTCTGACAACCACATGGTGAAGGGCCGAATCAGTACACTTTCCCGGAGTATATGCATGTGTAGTCCATCCTACCTGGTTTGCATATAAATACTACCCGTAGTTCTCTCCATTTACGGGGAATATACCTCAGAGCTAGAGAGGCTCTGAATATTCCAATATTACATGAATATGAATTTTTAGTACATGCATAATAAATTAAAATCCATTACCTTGATAATGTCTTCAATTATTCTAAATACAATTTTATTGTATTTTTAGAGGAGCTTGACGCTATGCTGAAAGGGAATTTTGATCAAAGCAAAGCCGCACAGGTATAAACTTCATTTAAGTTTTTGCAATAAGAAAATCTGATTATTTATTCTATTGAAAAAATCAGACTGGCTTTATCAAAGATGTTCAACAATACTAAACTTATTTTCATTCCAGTGCTACCAATACTGCATAATGAACACATACAAACTGGTAAGAATGTCAATAAAACTTTAAATAAATTCCATGAATTTTCGTAATATAAATTTGTAGCTCAGAACCGACAACTCCTTCGACTGGGAAGCGGGAATAAAAGCCCTAAAAGCCAACGCTCCAGAAAGAATAGCAGGGCCGGGAAGCATCAGCATTGAAAACTGCAAAGATGCTATGAAAACAACAAACGACAAATGTAAAGGTTCCATGGAAATCGCAGAATGCATATACAAGGATAATCCCGAGGTTTGTATAAGGTTATTTTTCGATAGACTACTGTTTCATGTTCATTCGTTTCAGAACTACTTCTTACCATGAGGAACAAAGCTCAATGAACAAATGGTAACGTTCTTTGTAGGGTATCGTGTCTCTTGATTTTGATTATCTAATAAATTTGTATATTCTCATGTGGAGTTTATTTTTGGAAAACTCTCTCAGAAACCTTCAATACATTTGCGAAGAATGACCATGTACAATTGAAATAGGTTTCATTGCAACTGGAATCCCAAAGCATTGACTTTGATAAATACATTTTCTGAATTCAAATATTTCTTTAAAAGTGTGATAATGACTCAGTTTTTTATACAGTGAGGACGAAACTAGTCCCCTCTCTCAATTTTTGAACGGAACAAAATATTAAGGGCAGACATTAAAAAAAGAAACAGAGATGAACAAAGTAACTGCAGACCCATATCATTATTGCTAAATCCCAGTAAAATTTTTAAAAAGCTCACGAACAAACGTTTACTTAAGTTTTTAGATTTGACTTTGATTCCATATTTATCAAACTTGATAAATATGGAATCAAAGGCACATCTTTGGACTTAATCAAATCCTATTTGACAAACAGAACCCAACATTTGATTGAAAATGACATTTCGGAGATAATTAAATCAGAATCAATTGTGATTAAAAAAGGTGTGCCACAGGGATCCATCCTAGGCCCATTATTATATATACTGTACACAAATGAAATACCAAATGTAGTTAGTGAACATATTGTATTATATGCTGAGAATGTATAGGTCATCGTAAAAGAAAAGAACTCTCAGTTGGTCACGACAAAGACAACAAATGTACTGGATGTATTAAACAATATCCTCACAGCAAATGACCTACTACTTAATATCGACAAAACTCAAATAATTCATTTCGCAAATAGATCCTCGCCAGAGTTGAATACCTTTGAATATAATAATCAAAATATAAACATATGCAATCAGGTAAAATTTTTGGGACTGTTAATAGATAGGAGACTGGAATGGAAAAATCACATATACTAATTATCAAAAAATATTGCAAAATATTGCTATGCATTGAGAATACTGTTGGAACATGTCTCAACCTAAGCTGATCTCTTTGCATACCATGCTTATATTCAATCTAGGATAAAATATGGAGCAAATTTTTAACTTTGATAAATCTTTACATATATGAAGCAGTAGTATTTGTAACAGAAAATAAATCAGGATTTTTCATTAACTGTGAAAAAGATCACGTATACAACACCAGAACAAAGAATGATCTTAGAAATGAGAAATGCAACTATAGATACATACAGAGAAAGGTCAAATATAGCGTTATAAACATTTACAATAAATTTCCACTCACTCTAAGCAATCTTCCAATTTCAACAATGAAATGTCGTTTGAAGAACTACCTCGTAGAAAAACGTTATTATAGCTTGCAGGAATTCTTTAATGGATAGTATGCTAACTACATGAATTTTTTTTGTCTTAAAACTACGTGTTTGATAATGTTGATTATGTATGTAAAGTTCCACACTCCTAGGAGTTTATATGTGTACATTATATGTAACCGGAGCAAATAAAGATCTATCTATCTATCTATCAGGTGGTGATCTAGTGGACGCTTCTAAGAGATCACGTTTGCCTGTCTACTGGTTGGGAAAATTGTCAATTCTGAATAAGTTCTTAACTAATATTAGGTTTCAGCAAGATACCTTATTACAACGAGCTGGTTTGACTAGATGACAATTATCCAACCTGGTAGATTGATAAATGTGGTCTCTCAAAATGAACCTCTGATATGACACCCTTGGATTTTTGTGAGGACTGGTGAAATCTAAAGTTTACGTTACACAACCGCAGGCTACTCCAGAGCTCATGGTTAAAATAAGAGGTGCTCCCATGATGAATTTGTAAACAAACGTCATTATTGTCAGGAAGTGTTTTCCCAAGAAACATTTCCTTTCCAATTCATTTACTTTTATCCAACATTTTAAATATGCGATCAATGTAATGTAACTCAACTCACCCCATAATCTGTGAGGGCCAAGGTATGTTTTCTTCCGCAACTGACGCTCAGGACTTTAACCTTCATTTCGGAGAGTGTTTGAACCAAACGTGGAGGGCTGCTTTGCGTCAGTAACGGGCCCAAGCCTAGACATCCCGAACTGGACACTCCCATGGTATACACTTCGTTATTACGTACCACCGCGCCATGTTCATAGCCGCAGCTAAGGGGATGCAAGTCTGGCAGTTTCTTCACTCTGGGATAGGATGGTGAGGGTTCAACTACTTTTATGTTATCGAGCAAGCCGAGACTGAAACTGAAATGGAAATATTTGCGAATAGGTACAATTGAAAGGTAATAACATACTGTTACAAAGAACTACTATTGCTACAACTATTGAATCCATATGATTTTAGTTAACCCCAACCTTTAAAAGAAACGTGAACAAATTTCACATCTGTCGGACTTATTAGTTTGTGGGATAGAACATTCTGAGTGAAGCAAGTTTTATTGGTTTGAAGAAAATGGATAAAAAGAAATTTCGTGTTAATAAAGCATTGCTTTTTGGCGAAAAGAAAACTGTTGAAGCCAAGGTTTGGCTTGATAAAAATTATTCCGTCTTGTGTTTGACTGTTTTGTCGCAAATATTGCTTTGTTCTTGAAAGTAACTCTTTGTACTAAACAGCATATTCATAATTATTATTATTTTACCTACCAATTATTCTCGGTCTTGAAAGCCAGCTGTATAAGGACAGTTAGGAATGTTTCGATGAGATCTTTCACGGTCACAACGCTTCTGTCAGAATTCTCAAAATCCACCGACTCAATTGTCGTATCCAAACTGGAAGAAAACTTAGTCGTCTGAAACAATCTGCAGACCAGAGGAATCGCGCAAGGCTGACTAGGATCCAACTGCGCTGCCAAACGTCGCAGCACGTCCACAGGAAAAGCTTGGACATTCGTTCGAACGTACTGGAATATGAAATGAGAAAACTGGCCGAAGATCAACAAGTTCTGTGTAAGCGAAGGTTCGGAAAGGGCGCAAAGGAAGTCTTGCTCGGTGGGTCTGGGCGCTCTGGCGCTTTGCAGGATTTGGCCCAGAGCGGCTACCACTTCCGCTTGTAGGCCTCTGGATTTGGCCAGGAGGGTTACGATGTTCCACTGGCCGGCTTGACAGGCAACGTTCACGGCTAGGATTTGGTCGTAGTGTTCTTCGTAGCAGAGGAAGTTCCTATGGTTATTCAAAACATAGAATAGAATAGTTCATTTGAAAATTTACATTCACATTTATAGCAAGTCAAAATACATTTGAAATAGTTCACATGTTAAAATAAATAATAATAAACAGAGCACATAATATTTTATGTGCTCCACTGTTGTTATGCTAGTGAATATCTAATCCAATCTAATTCTATTGGATCTCAAGTAGAGAATTCTAAATAAAAAGTGGTTTTGCTCGAGTGCCTAAACGAGTCAACATCGTTTACTTTTGTTCTGCATTTATCTTATTTATTACCACGTTATATTCATAGTTAATCACTGTTTCAAAAACCGACGTATGTATTGAACATTTTTATGACTTTTTTGCCGCAGTCGAACTGATAACTGAGAACTGATAAACCTTGGCTTTCTCTTTTTTGCCTACCCCTCATTGCCAGAGGCGTAGGCAGAATTCCGGTATGGATACATTGCTGCACATCCAATTAAAATCTTTAAGCGAATTTAACAAAGTCAACCAAACAAATTGTCTTTGAGTACAAGGGCAACAATAAACCAAATGGTTTTACCTCAACTCATAGAAACCAAATTGTTGCACAGCATGAACACCAACAATCCAGTTCCTAGCACCAGTTACGTATCAGCCGCCAAGACAGCACCCAAACCATCTTTCCCAAAAAAGAAGCAAGCCATAGTGATGCACGCTGATGATAACCTGAAGTTATTTGACTATGTTGAAGCAATAGGCGATATTGTAGGCCCCAAGCATATTACGTTCGCATCAAGGATTTCGAATAATAGAATCTGCATCTATCTTGCCAATTCCAATCTTGTTGACGATCTTATCAAATCCCACCCAGTCATAACTATCAACAATACTGCTATAAACATCGGCCGACTCGTTTCTCCAACAAAACGAATAATCATCTCAAACATATCTCCCTATATACCTCACGAACTTGCTGAAAATGCTATTAAGAGCCTCGGTTTACAGATTACCTCCCCTGTCTCATTTTTGAGAGCTGCTATTCCAGGCGACGAATACTCCCATATATTAGGTTTCAGGCGACAAGTTTATGTCCTTTCCCCATCAGACAACTTTGAAATGCAGACTTCATTAACCATCCCTTTTGAGGGATGTCTGTCCACAGACAAAATGGAGTGCTTCATTTGCAAGCAACCTGGACACATCGCTTCAAATTGTCAAAATCCTCCAACTAACATCTTACTGACACAATCCACAATCCAAAATCAAATTCTACAAATCAAATTGAGAGTAACGATTTGACTTTTATATAGATCAGATTGCCCCACAAGAAACCCAACCTCTTACAGCTCTGACCATAGCCCAAAAACGTGGATACTCACAAATTTTAACAGAAAGTGAAATCTCAAGTCCACCCGCAGACATAGAAAACGCTATGCCTCCCCTACATCCCCATCGCCATACCCAGCAGATTATACAGTTAATAAAGCAGTAAAGAAGAAGTGTAGGGTGGGTGATCCAAATCTTACGACATCCACGAAAGAATGTATAGCAAAAACCTACCAGAAAACACCAGATTTCTTCATACTTCCTATAGATAATCTTCATGACTTCCTGGAAAATACTTTCGGTAACCCTAATCCGTGCCAAGAAGCCCGAAAATACACAGATGATATTACTGGCCTTATTTCAAACTTAAATCTTATTTATCCTGACCTCACAGATAGATCCATAAAGAACAGAATAACCCGGATAACAAACAAGATGAAAAAGACGCTCAAAAACGACACTGGTGAGACCCTGTGTCTGGGTACCTCTACTGATCCTAATGATGATGAATATAGCTCCGATTGCCCCCAGCAGTCACGTAAATCGTCATATTGAATCTTTCATCATCATGCCCACCTCCTTAATACAGTGGAACTGCGACGGTTTATACCCCCGACTGGAACGATTACAACAGCTCATCTCAGACTTCTCACCTGACTTCCTGTGCTTACAAGAAACTAATTTCATCAAATCTCATAACCCTTCCTTAAAAATTCATGCTGGCCATCACTTCATTAGAACTACTCATCTACGAGCCAGTGGCGGATCCTCAGTTTTTGTCTCTACAGATATTTTCCATCAAAAACTACATTTGAACACAAGTCTAGAAACAGTCGCCATCACAGCTTGGGGTGCCAATAAAATTGTAATTTACAGTGTATATATCCCTCCACACTACAATATAAGAGACACAGAGATAACCGACCTGATAAACCTACTTTCCTCACCGTTCATCTTGGTGGGTGACAGCACAATACAATGTGGGGTTCAGAACGTACGTTTGGTCGAGGCAAAATGATTGAAAACTTGATTAACAATTCCAATATTAATCTACTCAACACTGGCAGCTGCACATATTTCCATGTACAATCCGGATCCTTCTCATCAATAGACCTCAGCTTTTCAGATCCAGGAACAGCACCCTTACTAACATGGCATACGCTGGACCTCTATGATAGTAATCATTTTCCTATTCTAATCTCAGACAATAAATCAAAACAAGCTATATTTAAAGAAAATTGGAAAATTGCTAAAGCAAACTGAGATCTTTACAGCCAAACACTAAATGCAAATACAGAAAACATCGAATTTTCGAATGATATAGATCAGGGGTCTCCAAACTTTGAAGCCTTCGGGCCATAATGATTTTTTCAGTTTGTTCCAAGGGCCAATTCCTGCCCTTAACTATATTTCTAGACTAGGATAGTCGCAAAGTGCGTGACCTAAGCAAACTTACGCTTTTTCTGCATTTCAATTATTATTGTGTATTGTGACACTTAACGACATCTAGTGGCGAGTGGTGGTACTATCTACTATCTTTTTCAGCTACCCACTAGGTGGCATTAGGCGTAATTAAATATTTGGAATTACAGCGTTGGTTCGAGAAAGTTCTGGTTCTAGCTAGTGTATTCCGATCACCTCGAGATGGCAGTAATAATTATTGCATATGAAAAGGCTAGCGGCGCAACTGCGAGTTAGTCTGCGTAGGAAAGGCGAAGAAAGCGAAACTGTCTATTGTGAAATAAAACAACACCCGCCAATAAAAGTATTTTGATTTGACTTATTGTTTTTATGTGTGATTTGTTAGTATGGAAAAGAAGCGAAAAATCGACAGTGAATGCAGAACGTTTCAACAAAAATGGAACTTTCAGTATTTTGTGATTGAGTCCAGTAATAAGGCGCTATGTTTAATTTGTAATGAAACCATAGCTGTTCTCAAAGACTATAACATTAAACGACACTATGAATCGAAACATCTTCAAAGTTACTCCAAGTATACAAGAAGTTTGCGGAAGGAAAAATTTGAAGCTCTGAAAAGCGGACTCAAATCGCAGCAATCTTTGTTTACTAAAGCGAATACTGAACAAGAGTCCGCAACTCGCGCCAGCTTTCGTGTGGCTCTTGAAATCGGAAAACGTGGCAAACCATTCACCGATGGAGAAATGATATAAGAATGCTTGATTGCAGTAGCCGAAGAAACATGCCCCGAAAAGGTAAATTTATTTAAAAGTGTCAGTTTGTCAGCAAACACCGTGGCTCGGAGAGTGCAAGACATCGCAGAAAATATATCATCTCAACTGTCTGACAAAAATGGACATCATGAGTGGTTTTCTCTAGCATTGGATGAGTCAACGGATGTGTCAGATACTGCTCAGGTGTTGATTTTTATTCGCGGAGTAGATAAAAGCTATAAAGTGTATGAAGAACTTCTTGATATTGATAGTATTCACGGCACGACAACTGGGGCAGATATTTTAAAGGGAGTTGAAAATGCCATTAATAAAAAGATCCTTCGATAGAGAAATTAGAAATCTATAACAACTGATGGAGGCAAAAATATGTATGGTAAAAATAAAGGACTGGTTGCACTTGTGTCAAAGGCTGTAGAAAATGATGGTGGTTCAAAACCATCAGTCTTAGATTGTATCATTCATCAACAGTCCTTGTGCGGAAAATGTTTGGATATGTCTGAAGTTCTAAAACCAGTCATATCAGTTGTTATCTTCATCAGATCCAGTGGGTTGAATCACCGACAATTCAGCTTCTCCCTGATTTATACACCAATATCAAATCCTTCAGGCAGAAAATAATATTATCGCAAATATCGCAATTACGTAAAAAATGTTTCACACATTTTGAAACATGTGAAATATTCAGCCACACTACAGAGACTGAATTTCCCGTCAATTTTGCAATCGAAACTTTGAGTGCTTTGAAGATAAATTTTGATACTCGTTTTTCAGATTTTGATGTCATTGCGAATGAAATTAACACAACTACAAAGTATTGTCGGTGGAAAATCACAATTACATAAATCTCATTAGTGTTTTTGTTTTACTGTGATTCATTTCAATTATCTGTTAGTTATTAATATGCTTAAACTTAGATACTTCAGTTAAGTTTTCTTTGTCATCATTTCTGTCGTTA
The DNA here is from genome assembly GCF_000500325.1 of Leptinotarsa decemlineata. Lineage (NCBI taxonomy): Eukaryota > Metazoa > Arthropoda > Insecta > Coleoptera > Chrysomelidae > Leptinotarsa > Leptinotarsa decemlineata. The sequence goes on from NW_019289481.1 coordinate 241,983, forward strand.
AGTTTTACCTTGCAAGTAAATAAAACCGAGTAATTATCATTCTGTGTTTTCTTCTTCAACTTATCACAGCAATAGTAACAACAATTAGGTAATCATTGGCTGTCGCGGGCCAGATTGATAACAGTAAATCATTGGCTGACGCGGGCCGGATTGATGACACTGGCGGGCCGGATTTGGCCCGCGGGCCGTAGGTTGGAGACTCCTGGATTAAAGTAATAACTCAATTGAAATTCACCATAAATATTATAATGCTAGAAATGGTTGAGTACGGACCTGTTAATTTTGCATACATATGATGACTAGGTACAAAAGTGAATCAACTCAGACTCTAGAGTATAATAAACATGAAAGATAATTCGAGATATTTGTAACAAATTAATTAATTGATATAAGAGTCGGAACAAACATAACTGGGAATGTTCAAAAAGAAAGATTTTGAGAGTAATACCTACGTCAAATATTTATATGGACAATTGGACAATATTTCCTTTGATTATTCTGTACTATTTCATCATTATATTGTTTTCTTTTTATACTATATATCATATTATTATTATTGTGCTATGTATTTATTATCTTTAGTTCAGTTTAAGATTTTACAAACTTTTTCTTTATTTACAACAAAATTGTACTGTGTTTTAATAACTATATTACTGTATTATGTATTTATTATCTTCAAATTTCAAATCAAATCAAAATATGCTTTATTACCCAAGATATGAACATCTTATTGGCAAAGTCTAGTAAAGTAAAACATGTATGTGGGACAATTAACAAATATAAACTATAAAATAATGCTTAGAGACATGAGCATAGTATATAGACAGAACAATATTAAGCCCAGCTGAACAGATACAAATATAAGTACATGAATATATGAATATTCAGTAAATGTAAATATATTTTCTAACAAACTAAATCTCATATAAAATACTCAAGTAGATAACACTGTGTTTCAGGTTCAGCTACAAAGCAGAGCACAGGAATATGACAAGTGTGATTTTTCCGAAACATCGTGATCATATCGAAGACGAACAGATGAACGTTTATAAAATACTTTCCATTGATTCAACACATAGTTGATGGTCGCTACTAAATCGGATCATCTACTATTGACTCTACTTTTTTCATTGAAAGAGTAGTGCTTATACGATACTTTGTAAATTGTGTTTGGTATGATTGTTGGTACTCACATGAACTCCTTGGTGTTTGATATCCGTTGAATCCCTCCGAACCTCAACACCAACTCCGTATAAGCCATCACGGCTAGATTGCCTATATGAATTTTTGTAGCTATAGACATGTCCACTTTGCTGGCGCTCAAACACAAGTGAATAAATTTCAGCAGAGTCCTACAGTCTGCCGACACAGCCAATTTCAATACCCTTTTCAGTAAGTGCACTTTAGCTTGTTTGTACAGTATTATTCCAGAGTGGTAGGATCCTCTGGATATGAGAAGGTCTCCGCAACTTTCCAGCAGTTGCTGAATGTTCAGTCCGAATACGATCGAGAGCTTCTCTGCTTTTCCTAAATTGTGTTCATCTGTTACGTATTGCACGAATTTCCTTACTGGAGAACACCTAAAAATCAGTTATAATTGAAAAGTTAGTCCTTATATATACAGTGTGTCCAATAGAATTTCCATTATAAATTCTAGATGAAGGAGTGAAGTTGGTGTTTCCTATAATAGTTTTGAATATCAATGCACTGAGTGACCCACGATTTGAACGATCGACAGAAATTTTTACGTTTCAAGGTCTGTTACTCTTTGCTTTTGGATCGGATCGTCACAAGTGATAAAAAGTGGATCCTCTACAACGTTCAGGACAGTGGTTGGACACCAATGAGCTACCCATGCACTTCCCAAAGGCAAAACCCACAAAAAAAGACCATGATTAATGCATGGTAGTCAGCGGCAGGTGTGATTCACTATAGATATGTTTATTTACTTCACAGGTTATTTGTAGTCCTACATGAAAACAGTGGCAGAATACATTGTCTGTAAAAGTACGTCACAAAATATAAAAACTCAAATCTACATACATTTCAAGAATATGGAATTTTGTTGCCTGTAAAATACGTTACAAAATACAAAATCTAAGTGCATTTCACGAATATGGACAGACAGACAGACATAATATGAACAGACAGGAAGTGAATCTTATTCCAAAACCAATACAATTCAATTCCCTGATATTTTCAAATTTTCTAAAATAATCCCTGTATCCAAAAAGGGTGATAGATGAAAAAAAAATGGCCAATGAGGATAATAAGTTCATTAATGAATCACAATTTGGCTTTCGCTTAACTACTAGTGCAGTTACAAGGGTTGTCAAGAGGCTGATTGAGGGTCTTGAACAAGGTCACCATATGGGTATTACTCTCTATGACTTGTCTAAGGCCTTTGATTGTGTTTCCCATGATATACTTGTAGAGAAACTAAATTATTATGGAATTAGAGGGGTAGCTCTCTCTCTTCTTGAGTCATACTTATCTAATCGATCTCAAGCAGTATTTTATAACAACAGTTTATCCAGTTTTAGAGATGTGAAATTTGGTGTTCCACAGAGTTCCGTATTGGGCCCGCTGTTGTTCATCATATATATAAATGACCTGAGTCCATTCTTATCTCCATATGCAAGTGTTCTATTTGCTGATGACACAACACTGATATATTCACATAAAGATTACAGCTCCCTGATCTCTTTAGCTGCAGATGCCAAGGGGAAAGCCGAAAGGTGGTTCACCGCAAACAGGCTAAAACTAAACAATGATAAATCACAGAACTTAATAGTTACCACTAATACATCTCTAGTAGTGGAAAATAATGTAGAGCTGCTAGGATTTATTTTGGATGAAAGACTCAGTTGGTCAAATCATATTCAGCAGTTGAACTTGAAACTGTCCAGCTCACTTTTCAACTTACGACAACTTCGCCTTATTACCAACACTAGTGCTCTTATAATCGCTTACTTCTCTCTTTTTGAAACCCATCTTAATTATGGAATATTGCTTTGGGGTAGCTCATCTGCTGCATGTAGTGAATTTCGATAACAAAAAAAAGAAATAAGGATCTTGGCTATTGCCAAGTATAGAGAGACTGCCTGACCACTGTTTGAAAAGTTGAAGATCATGACTCTTCCTTGTTTATTCATTTCAAGTACTCTTGTGGAGATCCATTAGGAATCTACCAAACTTAGTTACACAGTCTGATATTCATCAACATAATGCTAGAGGAGCATACAATATCAGAATACCCAGATATAGACTTATCAAATTGGCAAATAATTCTTTAAATTTTAGCTTATATAATATCCTTCCAGATGATCTAAAAAAGGCCAACATGTTCTGTTTCAAAAAAATTATCAAACTTTTTTTAATTGAAAATTCCTTTTATACACTAGATGAATATGAAGAAAAGGTGAAACAAGGTGGAATAATTTGATTTATGCTCACTGAGATATTATCTTTAAATTATTTACTCTTATATGTATATTCTGTTTATATTCTATTGTGGTAAATGTCTAGTTCTATATCTACTTAATGTTTTTATCCAATGAACAAACTTTTGTGACTTGCTACAAATATGCAACTATATATAAAGCGGTTAAATAAAGTACTTACTTACTTACTATTTATTGAATAAGTGTACACTTAGATATTCCAGTTTTAAGTAAACTCATAAAAACAGACAAAACTTTTAAAATAGACAAAAAATAAGAAATATTTGTTTTCCGATTATAATTTGATAATGAAATCACTCCGTTTTTGAAACATCTGCAAATATACTTTTCAGTTGAGTATTCACTGAAAATGGGAATTATTCAATAGTTCTATTTTTCGATATTATTTTTGGAATAACTTCTGAATGACACGGTATATAACTATGCAATTCTATATTTTTAAATGTACTTTTTCGGCGGAATTCTTATATGGATAGCAATGTATGTTTTTTAAAAGCTCAAGTGTAAATCTCAAATTATTTTTTGAATACCCAATAAATATAATTTCATAACTTTGAAATACCAGGGACTACCACTTACCCCGTATATTATTTGAAAAAAAGTCCTTTACTTTTACATGAAACATTATTTGATAATTCCACTCCTTCATCTCAAACTTTTAATGAAAGCTCAATTTGACCACACTGTATAAAAATGCATTGAACCTGAGAAAAAAATACTCACTTGATAATAATTTTGTATACACAATTGTTGGTTACAATAACACAGGTATCGATCCTGGGTTTTTGTAAATTCAGATCATCTACAGTCTTTGGTAACTCAAATAATTTATCTTTCTTATTATCGTCTCTACTTTTTCTTAACCTAACCGAAGACAAATCAACTAATTTAAATAATTGCAGGATTTTCCCGTCTTCAACTTCGAATTGTGCCATGACGCAGTCACCATTAAATTCCTGAAAAAAATACACAATTTTCACTCCAACCACTTTACAACCTGATAACCGATCGATGTCTTACAGAATCTCCTTCGAGCCTGCATTCGCACAGCTGCGAACTCAATATTGAAACAATGTTGGAGTCTTCATTGACGGTGTAAATCAATTTGTCCGTCAATAATACTGTTGAAGTTTTTTGTGGTAACTTGTGAACATATAAAGGAGCGGATTCCACATCTGCAGCATGTACCTGGAATTGAAGTACTTTTGAAACTTGCTGACGAGGAAGAAATTGAAGAGATCATCGATTCCTTTACTGGCAAAATTGATGAATGACTTCGTGGTTACTTGAAATCAAATGAATAGGTTTAAAAGATATATTATTTTCAACATCGAACTTGTCCAGCAAAAACTTTAAAATTCAAATTTCCGAGTTGAACAAATTTGTGATTAAATATGGACCTTGAGGTATCCAACACTAAGTCAGAAATATTTGATGCTATTATATATTTCCTGTTGGAATTTCTTTCCAATAAAATATGTAGACTCCTGTCTACAATCTAGCCCTCCGGTAATTCACATAACTCTTTCACAAATTTTCACTCAAAATGCTTTTTTAGGTTGCTTAGATCACTCACCGTAAGTAAACAAGTTGGCTTGTAAAAAGCTGAAAACAAATATCTATTCCTAGCGTACTGGGGCGCAAAGTACGTATCACATAAATGGGGTAGGAGTTCGGGTCCAAAATGGGTCGGCTCTGAATGAGAAGATTCGCTCGCAGTGTCACTCGTTTGACTATCTCTGCGACCTCCTCTCGCTTCAGATATTCTCTGTTTCAAGGATGCGAGTTTATCGATGCCGAGTAGCTTTAGGTTATATAGTCGGGAACGATTAGAATCGTCCGCCTGAAAAGAATGTATTTGAATAATACTGAACGGTTTCATGCAGTTGCTGAGTACCTGAGTATTTGTTTCCGGAGGCCAGAGGTATCCAGTTGAGTGATGCTCTAAAACTAATCTCCACTGTTGACCGCTAACAGCATTTATCTATAAAGAAAAATTCAATGTAAATTGGAAGATATATGAAAAATGAGAAACAAAACTTCCTTGTACACAAGTGGAATACAGTACAAAGAAAAGTATATTGAGGGACGACCTACTTTAAAACTATAAAATTTCAAATATTGCATATTATCAGTACTCACCAATAAAGAAACTGTATCCAAACTATTATCTTGGCACATACTAAGATACTTGACAGCTTCAGAAATAGTACAACTACCCAAACATCTACCATCGGTCAGGCTAACCAAAACAATGGCTCCATTTTCAAATCCAACAAGGGCGTTCTGATTACAGTCCAAAGTTTGCCACCAAACCACACTAGTTGGCTTAGATTCTGGCATTTGCACGTGTCTAGGAAAGTGTGTTATATCATTCAAAGCCCATTTGCAGTCAATTTTTTGCTTTCTATCAACTAAACTCAAAGCTGGAATGATGTATAGTGAACAGTCTAAAGCTGAAAAAAATTTAGAAACTCAGGTAAGGACAATAGATGTCTAATGATACAATATTACTGACATAACATGTAATGAAACAAAATGAAGAACTTATTTGTCGGAGAAATCACCAGAAGCTTTTTTAAAAAAGATCACACGCATTATTATGAAATAAGATAAACAAGAGTTTCCTGCGGGAGATTCTGATTTTATCATTAATTCCTCATAGTCCACAATCTTTTTGATAATCCCAAGTAGCTGTGCCATTTTTCAGGTGGATTGGTCGGTTGAATAATGTTGAATACATTTCTTTTTGTATGGAAGAGCTTCATCTAATTACCCTTTTACTGACTGACTTTGTCAGTCAAATATCACAAAGAACTACAATAATGCAGTTTTTGTAGTTAGCAGGTTCCATTAACAATACTTACAAACTACGAGCAGCCAAGAAGCCGAGGGGTCAAAACAGATTGCTTCAATTTCTTTGTGGCCATCTGTAAACCAAGGAACTCTTTTCAGGATAGGGGTCATTTCCCCATATGTATAATGTAAGACTACATCATTATCACTGTAAAAATTAAGGTATTAGAATCAATATTCTTGTAGTTTCACCTCCACTACCTTGTCACCAGGGCTAATATTTGTTTCACCCCATTTTCACATCTTGCACACAGTTTTATTTTTATATTTTGAAGAAGGGGTTGTATTTCAAAAATATCTTGGGTTACATCAAGTGACATGCTAATGTATTTATTAAAATTTTCAATTCATGTCATTATTTTCGTATCATTTCCTTCAAGATTGTTGATACAAAACATGACCTTTTGGCAACTTGACACTTAAAGCTGGGTTAATTTGATAGTGCAGGGTTGCTATGTCTAGAAGGGTTGGTGGTAGCTTTGAAGAAAAATTCCCACATTCGAACATAATAATTAAGAACTTTCATGGAAATCATCCCTCATAGTTTATTTTTATAAACTGAATACATTGTACATTTGGAATGAAGTATGACTTTTATTTTCCCAAATCATTCGGTTTTTCTCTTCAAAGCTTATATGATGTATTCCAGAAATTTGAAAAATATCAATATTGGCAACGTTCAATAATCATTGTGATTCGACTGTCAAGTCTCTCTCCCTCTCTGTTTCCTTGGCCGTTGCTTCTCACTCGAGCGCATTTGGCCAGATCCAGGTTCCTCCTGTTCATAGTGAACAGCGTCCGGGGGCGCAGCGATCTCGCTGAAGGCAATGCTGCCAACCTAAATTTTTGCATTCACTTCTTTTAACAAAAACACTTTACTTTTTACTGGTCGCCTCCTTCTCAGGAGGCCTTCAGATGAAAATAACACAAATACACCTGTTCATATATTCTAAAGAACTAACGACCTCGTGGAACTCGTCGACATCGCAGGGAGCAGGGAGCCACCAGTCCTTTCATCTCTTACTTCATAGCTTATTCAAACGTAACTCTATTTTAGATTACACTTCATTTCTAGCTTACACCTTTTGGACTTCACTCCGCTCATGACGTCCACGTGCCATCAACATGGAAGTCCAACTGTCAAATCAATATTTGACATTCAATGTTCAATGGAGCTGCAAATGTTATGACATTTGATTATGTTGACATCTATTTCTTTAGTACATACCTATTTTGAGTCATTAAGGCCATTTTGAATTATTATTGGAAAAAAAGAGAATTGTGTACAAAAACTGAATTGATCTCGATGAAGTTTTTCCTTTTGGCGATTAGATGTCAGTGTTCCCTGAATTGAATCATTTGCATTCAAACTAATTATCATTTCGGTATCGTTCATTGAATATCTCGAATCCATAGTTAGAAACATCTTATCAACATACATCATTATAAAATATAAGAACACTACTTTACTTTAATTTCCAAACATAAGGGTTAGGATATAAGCGCTAGCGCCACCTATTGTCATATTGTTTAAAATATTTAGAAGTGTGGAACATTCAGATTTTAATAAATAAAATGTGTAGTTAGATGGCGTCAATTATATCGATTTTAGATTTAAAATTAAATACAAACCCCAAACATTACTAAAACTTACCACAATACAAAAAAATTCAAAGATCAGAATGTTTTTTTATTTATTTGAATCGTTAAGTTTTTTAAATTATAGAACGCAATGAATCCATGAATGGATCAATTCGAACAATTGAACGACATAATTACTATACTGAAATGTCAGTTGAACTATTAGTTGTCACATTTTTTTACGTTTTTACTTTCTTCTACACCGATTATCTGGTCAACTTTCCATACTTACACGAAACTTTTGAAATCTAAGAAAAACATGGTGTACCCCCATTCTTACAGAACAGAGCACAGCGAGACAAAAACCACGAACTCTGTTTACGGGGAATACTACGAAGCTATGAAAAGCAAAAAAATCAAAATCCAGCCCGCTCTCTTAACTATACTGCAATTCATCGATTCCAACAGGATCGGCTTCATCGACGACCTGAAAGAAGCCGTCCAAATAAAGTCAGTTACTTCAAAGCTAGAGTACAGAAACGAAGTGAAGAAGATGATAAAGTTCACAGAAAGTTGGTTGAAAAAACTCGACATGAAATACGAATGCTTCAATATCGGGTTTTACGAGTTGGATGGAGAGAAAGTTAGGTTACCTCCTGTTATTCTAGCTTCTTTGGGAAATGATCCGAAGAAGAAGACCGTAAGTACAATTTTGGGTAATTATTCAGATTACGTGGTTCGCGTTTATAAAAAAAATATTGGACTTACGGTTGGCTCAATTTTTTCGGAAATTTCGGGTATAAAGCGTGTGGCAGTGAAGTTCGTTCCAAAATTGCTGAATTCGCACCAAAAAAAACGTCTGGATGGAGCGCATGCGAAACGTCCAATTTCCCATGACTCTGGCCTCTGTGGTTTGAACTTAAGAAAACCCCACAAGAAAAGGTCTAACGGTGCCAAATAGCACGATCTCGGTGGCCAATTCACATCACCTCTACTTGAGAAGATCATGCCAACAAATAGCTCGTGCAGAATATCCAATATGGCATGAGCTGTGTGGCATGTGGAGCAGTGCTGTTGAAAACACATGTCGTTGGTATCCAGATTATCCAATTCAGGCCAAAAGAAGTTGGGAATCATTAACCTATAGTACTCACCGTTGACAGTGATGGCCTGGTTCTCAAAGCAATATGAACCGCTGCTGCCGCCAGCCCAAAATCCACATCAAACAGTGACTTTTTCGGGATGCATTGGACGCTCTTGGATCTCATGTGGATTATTATCGTCCCAAATTCGACAATTTCTTTGTTCAACGTACCCACCCTTCCAGAAATGGTCAATGAAAATTAGGGTCAGTTGCCAACTGCTCCAGAACCCATTCAACGAACACACGTCGTTGTCTATAGTCGTTTTCCTTTAGTTCATCGAACAGTTGAATTTTTAAGTCAGGACGCAAGATTCGCCAAGTTGCACAGTCTCACAGACAGCGGTGATGTTTTTGACAGACCTTTCATTTTATCGATGTACGGGTGTTTTTCAAATGTATTCACCACATTGCGAATAGTCAGTCGATAGGTAAGAGGATTCAGTGGCGATTCTAAAACTTAAGGGCGAAGTGGGGGCACACCATAACTAGGCGCCAAGATTCAGTAGAAAGGCACAGGTATCTGAAGTAATACTATATTTCCCATTAAGAAAAGAAATAATATCACAAAACTCTAATAGAAGAATTATTTCATAAATAAACAATGCACACTATCAAAAAGCCAGCATACAAAACAAAACATTTTATTACCTCTTGGAGAGTATCTGTATCTGTAGAGTAGGAAGAGTGAGTGTAGATCCACAGCACTTAGGCCACATGTGACCCGTTGTACATCCTTCCGAGGAGTGGTCCTCCTAGGTCATCGTCCATCCTGTCCTTTCCAGGAAGGTGGACAGATCACTAGGAGACATCTCCTTTATATCAGCAGGTGTAGGCTAAGACTCGCCGAACACACACTCTCTTTGGCAACCTTGAGGCGTCTCACGGTGGCGTCCGCGAAGGTTTTGGAAGCTGCAGTGTCATTACTGTCGTTGCGCGGCTTCTTCAACCTTCTTGGGGTTCCCTCCGTGGAGGTGTACAAGTGAGGGAGCTTTCCTGCTGGGACAGCCGGTTCCTTGCCTTTATTCAAGGAGGCGCTTTTGGCGCACGCCGCAGGAAGTGCCCTTACTGTTGGAGGTGGAGTGAGGGAGGGGGGTGCACTTAAAGTTGCTGCCACTCCTGCCTCTTCCGCTCTCTTTCTCTTTTTGACCTCAGCGTCGCAAATGCGCTTACGCCTTGGCCTTTGTATTACATCAGGAGGGGATCTGCTATGTCCAGCCTCTTTCCAAGCGGTAGATTGGGGTGGACATTTCTGTTCATTCCCAGCCACACCGCCTTAGATTGAGGTGAGCACTTCTGTCCAGCCTCGGGATTGGTTTTTGTTTTTGTTGTTTCTGTTTTTGTGTTTGTTTCATTCATGTGTGTTGCCACGCGTAGAAAGGGAAGAGTTGGTCACCTTTGGCAGAGCCCCTCATTACTGGAGGTTTCGCACCCAGTTCCTCAAGGGGATCGTTTGTGACCGCTACCATTCAGCTGTCGGCATGATTCCTTATACCTTAGCTTGGGTAGGCTGGTCCACGGTGGCATGGTTTGCAAAGGCTTTTGGGGAATTTCAGTTCCCCTCACCCTACTTATTTATGCCACTGACCTGGAGATCGGCGACCCCATCCGTAAGGCCACATTGGCTTCCCAGACAGGACCTCCTGTCCCCTGGCCGTTCCCCTATCCGCCACCTCGGGACGCGCTCGATAGGAAGCCCAACCCACGGGCTCTTGGAGAGTAAACTAACCATTTACATACGCTGCGCTGTCCAAAAGTCGTTTTTTTAAGTCTGTACCAAGGAACGTAAAGTTTTCTGTAATTGGAAACTGGAAAGTCTTGGAAGTCATCTGATAACGGTTGGCAAGGTCCTTTTATAATTAGTTGACTCACTTTTTCAGGGATCAAAATAGTATTTTTGAATAAAAATGGGTCGACGACAAAATTGAAATATCAATTATAATATGTAAAAACAAAATGTTTTTCCCACCTTCATTCCCAGCAGACATCTTATCAGAATGGTCTTGTTCTTGAGTACCTACTATCACTATCCAAATCCGAATCAGCAAAACCTAATGAAAAATCGGATTTTGTTCTTACTTTATAGGTTGATGTAGATGAAACATCAAAAAATGTTGACTCCGTACTAACCGTGCTCTCCGTAGTGTCAGATTTATTTGGAACCGATTCCTCTACACGACTTTGAGTTTGAACTAATTGTTCTTTTGTGTCTCTGTAAATGTATGTTTCCATAATGAATACGATTTCGTATCTTCAACTGAAAATTAAGAACTTACAAATTGAAAGTTTTACAAAAATTTAATTTTGTTTATAAGAATGTGATGTAGCGGCATATTTTAACTTCTTCTTTTCGCGTAACTTTCGATAATCTGCTCGACAAACTGTTTATTCGTCAAAGTAACAATAACAAGCCAGACTACTACTACTGCTTCGAGTGCCACGCCGAGATACCTACAATAAATTTCCATCTCTTAGAAAATGATCACATTCGCTGTGAGGTACGTATTCAGCAAAAAAGCGAGTACGAGCGAACATGAGCGAACACGAGCAAACATACACGAATGCTCGCTCATGCTCGCTGGTGCTCCCTTTTTCGGTGAATACGCACCTTAATATTCTACTTTGATCATTAGCAACCCAGTTAAAGTTCCATTCAACAACTAAAATGAAACTGAATTCACGCTTTCCGCACTATATCTTCCCATGATGGAGTTCACAACATTAAAATCTAAAGGTGCGTGTTCACCAAAAAAGCGAGTTCGAGCGAGCATTCGTGTATATTTGCTCGTGTTCGCTTATGTTCGCTCGTGCTCGCTTTTTTGGTGAAAACGCACCTTTAGACAGCGAGCGATATGGGATTCACAACTGATCGAGGTCGAGGTATTGAAAGCGAATGTTGCCACGGTTATTGGTTTTTCGTGTTATTTACCTAACAATATATTTGTGAAATATTTAAAATCGGAAGGGCGCTAAGAACAACACTTTGCAAAGGGCGGGGGGGGGGGGCATGCTGCCCCCCTAGTGGCGCCGCCACTGAGAGGATTATGGAGACCGTAAAATTGTAGAAGTTCGGAACTCCCTTTACAGAAAAACAAAACAACTAGCACCTATCTTGCTATGGAGTGACAAGCATCTCATTTCAGGTCTGCGCATATCTTCACTTAGACGTTCCAGACCCTTCGGACCAGCCGTGGGACACTGATCCTTGGACGTTGACGAACATCAAAAACGTTTTCTATGGAAGTGGAGCTGCTTGTGGTAAGGGCCCTCTGATGGCGTGGTTCCACGTCATCCAGGCTTTCAAAGACTCCAATATGACTCTGCCCGTCAACTTAAAGGTCGTCATCGAGTCTATGAACCATCAGAACTCTCAGGGTTTCGCCGATTTTGTCGCCACCAGGAGCCAAGATTTTTTCAACACTGTGGACTATGTGGTGGAATGTGATTCGGAATGGTTGGGTGACAAGTATCCCTGTATAATTTATGGCACGGTTGGTGAGTGTCGAGCTTTTCTGAGTGATTCAATCAAGTACCAATGGTACTTAGTAGGGCAACGAATCTAACTTTTCAACTATCGTATCTTTAACAGGGTCAATTTTTTGTAAGCAACAAATTCTCCTCATCATGGGATTTACATATAACTTAAATCTCAATTGATCTGATTTGAATGACATTTTCAATGATTTGTTTTCAGAACACTGTGTACATCAGGAGTAAATTTTTCATACTGATGTTATTGTGTTGATGTTGTTTGTATCATATACCTACTCTTCTGGCAAGGTCCACTTCGAGAAGGGTAGCTTGTAAAATCCTCCAAAGCACGTTGGACGTTGTTCACAGTTGGTGCCTGAGGGAGCAGATGTCTGTCAACCCCAGCAAAACTGTGTTAATCCCCTTCACCAAGAGAAGGAAATTGGACGATCTAACGCCACTTTTCCTCAATGGTGGTCATTCCATTTGGAACGGAGGTGAAATATCTTGGCATTGTCCTTGATAAAAGACTCACCTGGAACGCTCACATGGAAAAAGTTTTACACAAAGCCAGAATGTCTCTATGGACATGTCAAAGGATTTGTTTGGGTTTAGGTCCCAAACAAATCCATTGGATTTATGTGATGATTGTCAGACCAATGATCACGTATGGTGCAATTGCTTGGTGGCCGAAGGCTTTACAGAAAAAGGCCCGAGCGAAGCTCTCTGGCTTACAGAGACAGGCTTGTCTGGCTATCAGTGGTGCCATCAGTAGCACACCGTCAGCGGCCATGGAGATCCTTCTAGATCTACCTCCTCTACACATTTTTCTGGAAAGAGAGGCTAGATGGACTGCATACAGACTTGTGCACATTGCCAATTGCACAAATCAATTCAATGCAGAGTGCAACAGACTGTTGGTTGACATTGGAAGTCACAGCATTCTGGAAATGACCTCTGACTTTATGCCTCCAACTGTCAACTACGAACTGCCTCATAAAGTACTATTTCCGAGTAGAGAGGACAGGATCCTGGGGGAGAAGGAAATATTAAGAGCAGATAGTTGTTGGTTCACAGATGGATCAAAAACACCTTCCGGTTCTGGTGCAGGTGTTTTCAGTCGCAGACCCAGGACAGAGTTATATTCCCGCCTAGGAACTTATGTGACTGTATTTCAAGCGGAAATTTACGCTATTGAATTGTGTACGGAGAGATTGGATAAATCCAACCTCACTCACAAGTCAATAAAAATATTCTCGGACAGTCAAGCGGCGTTGGAAGCTCTTGGCTCACACCGAGCAACGTCTAAATTGGTAGCAAACTGCCAAAACAGACTCTCCTCGGTAGGAAGACTAAACAGATTGCCTCTGGTCTGGATTCCTGGCCATACTGGCCTGGAAGGCAATGAATCTGCTGACTCTCTTGCAAAGGAGGGTGCTGCAAGCGGCTTCATTGGACCAGAACCTGTCATTGGCATCGCTTTGGGCTTTGCCAAACACTTAACACCTGGATGGCAAAAAGAGTTATGGACTTCTGGCAGAATCTTCCAGCATTGGCTCTAACAGGCCAATCTTACAGGTCACTGTCATTTGAATCATCACATGCAGAGACTTGGACTGTCGGAAGACAGTGTGTGTCGCCTCTGTCTGGTAAATGATGAAACTGCATTGCATATACTTTGTGCCTGCCCCGCTGGAGACCGAATCAGGTGCTTTGAGTTCGGCAGATCTGTACTCGCACCATCTGACCTGAAAGACCACTCACCATACAAACTAATCGGCTTCGTTAAGAAGCCAGTTTTTTTGTCCGAGTGTGAATAGGTGTGAGCCACAATAAACCCTTATGGGTTGCGGTGGAGGGTCGAATAGACCCACTCACTTTAGACCTACCTACCTACCTACTCTTCTATTTCACAATCGAACAAAAAATATATTATGCTTTGAATTGATTAATTTCAATATATTTTTGTTTATATCTTATGAAACATATTTTTAACAATGCCTTTGTAGATAAATTGAGTACACATTACTCCATGAAATAAAATTGTCTCCTACTGTTTTCATATGAGTCTTACAATCAGTTGATTCGTTGCAGGAATTTTGCATTTTCAAGTCACAATCGAGAAAAGTGAGAATTCCAAAACAGAAATTAAGGATGATATGGAGAACATATTCAAAGCTTTGGTTAACGAGGAGGGTACCCTCAAAATAAAAGGTTTCTATGATTATGTCGAGCAGATTACTCCAGATGAGGAAAAAATTTACGAAAACATCCAGGAATTCGATCCTGCTGAGATACGGTAAGCTTGAAATTGATTTTGATCCTGTTGAGATACAGTGACCTCGTTATCATTTTTAATCCTCCTGAGATAAATTTTGATTCTGCTGAGATTTGGTAAGCATGTAATTGATTCTGATTTTGCTGAGATTTGGTAAGCTTTTAATTGATTTTGATTCTGATGAGATACGGTCAGATTATAATTAATTTTGATCTTGCTGAGATACAGAAAACTTGTAATTGATTTTTATTCTGCTGAAATACGGTATGCTTGTGATTAATTTTGAACCTCTTAAGGAATGGTAAGCTTGTAATTAATTTTGATCCTGCTGGGATACGATAACCTTGTAATTGATACGAGATGCTGAGATACGATAAGCTTTCAATTAATTTTGATTCTGCTGAGATAGGGCAAGCTTGTAATGCATTTTGATCCTGCTGAGATACGGTAACCTTGTAGGTAATTGATTTTTTATTCTGCTGAGATATAACAAGCTTGTAATTAATTTTCATTCTTCTGAGATATGGTGAGATTTTGATCCTGCTGAGATATGGCAAGCTTGTAATTGGTTTTGATCCTGATGAGATACGGTAAGCTTGTGAATAATATCGATCCTGCTGAGATATGGTAAGCCTGTAATCGATGTGATCGCTTTTGATACGTGATCATTTGGTTGAAGAAATTCTAGCTTTGCATTGTTCTTTGAGAAGCTTTCGAGACTTCCATGTTATTTTTTCATTCATTCGAATGAAATATAAGAAAAAAATCATTATTCATCGAAATATTGACCTAATTTCGAATGTACCAATTTCAGAGAGTCTCTGCCTCCTCACAAAAGATCTTGGGACAAAGTAAAACTCCTCATGAGTTTCTGGAGACTTCCGTCAATATATGTAGACGATATCGAGGAATGCATCTGCGATAAAAAAGACTTTTTGATAATCAAGAGGAATTTCATCATCAAAATCGTCCCCAAGCAAGTGTGCGATAGAGTCGACAAGCTCACCAGACAACACATCCAAAATTCTGCCAAAAAACTGAACATCGAAAACAAAGTAACGTGTAAGTTGGTCGCGTCGACTAGACCATGGTATGAAAATTATAGATCGCCAAGCTTTGCGGCTGCTAGAAAAGCTTTCATACAGGTGAGGGGACAATATTTACAGAGAAATTTTACTTCTAAAGTGAAAACAAATAAGAATGTGACCATGACCCTTAAGAATGGCGTCGTTAAGCAACCTAAAAATGACATAAGTATGTTTTCTACTATCTGTTATTTCATTTAATTTAAGATATTGAGTGATTTTCTTACTGGTGTCTTTTTGGCAACACTGTTTTTGACAGATTACGCGTGAATCGTGTCTTGTGTCATTGTCAAACTTGTTCAGTTTGGTCTATAATTTAATCATGAATCTACTTACGAATGAAAACGCTTGCAAATTACTGAATTTTATTATCAAAATTCATAATCGGTGAAGAAAATGCATCGTGCACTTCGTCGTGCAGTTTCGTCGGCCTACTGAGGGAGTTATTCGGAAGTTTTAGACTAAATTTCGGACCCAGTTCACATTATTGGACATTAAACCACCAATACGCATACGTAGAGTGAGGACCGAAGAAAATATTGCGGCTGTATCCGCCAGTGTTCGTGATGACCGTGAAATGTCGATTCGCCGCCGTTCGCAGCAATTGGGCCTCTGTTACTCCACTACGTGGAAAATTTTGCGAAAGGATTTGGGTGTAAAACTCATTTCTGGTTGAATGGATACGTTAACAAGCAAAATTCACATAACTGAATGAAGACCAGCCACAAGCATTGCAAGAGCTACCGATGCATCCCGAAAAAGTCACTGTTTGGTGTAGATTATGGGTCGGTGGCATCATCGGGCCGTACTTCTTCAAAGACGATAATGGCCGGATTGTTACTGTGAATGGCGAGCGCTACCGTGTGCCTGACATGTGGTTTCAATAAGACGGTGCCACATGCCACAAGGCACGCGAAACAATGGCCCAATTGAGAGCCGCCTTCGGTAAACAGTTTATGTCACGTTTGGGGCCAGTCAATTGGCCGCCTAGATCTTGTGATTTAACTCCTTTGGATTATTTCTTGTGGGGTCATGGTAAGGCTCGTGTCTACAGGGATAAACCAGCAACGACTGACGCTTTGGAAGCCAATATTGAAGCATTTATACGTGAAATACCGGTCGATATGTTAGAGAGAGTGTGCCAAAATTGGACCTTGCGCAAGGACCATCTAAAGCAGAGCCGCAAACAACATTTGCATGAAATCATTTGCATGAATTATATCATTCGTTCTATCGATTCCAATAATGATTTCATCAATTTTTTCAAATTTTTTGTGTTGTTTTGAAAATCAAATCCTATACCTTCTAAAAAATCACCCGTTAGTTAGAAAATTGACTGAAAGAAAAATTAACTTGCGCTCGAGAGCAAACGAGCTTTTAGAGTTTTTAATTCAATTTGAGAGACATTTTTGACAAATGTCACTATTTTTCCCACGTTGTAGATTTCTGTTGATATACTGATGGTCTGACAAGTTCGTAGACTAACACACAGATGACGCTACTAGTAGCAAATACATATTATTTTTAGTTAACTCTAACCTAACATTTTGAGTGAGGCAACTGTTATTAGTCTGAAGAAAATGGATAAAAAGGAATTTCGTGTGTTGCTAAAGCATTGCTTTTTGGCGAAAAAATACTGTTGAAGCCAAGGCTGGGCTTGATAAACATTATTCAATTTATTACACTTTTCAGGCCAACGTGTTTTTATTTCGGATTTTTGTTAGAAACTACACTTGGTGTTTCTCAATGATATGCGAATATTCAAGAGTATAAATCTACATGTTGCTATATAGTTGATAAGTGATGAGTAATAGGTAATATGTAATGAGCAATGAGTAATAGGTAATATGTAATGAGCAATGAGTAATGAATAGTGTGTAATACGTAAAAAGTAATGATAATGAGTGTGTATTGAGGAATTAGGAATAAGTAATAAGTATTAGGCATTAGGAATTGAGTAATGGACAATGAGTAATACGTAATAAATAATGAGTAATGGGGAATAAGTAATGAGGAATTAGGAATAAGTGATAATCAATGAACAACGAGTGCTAAGTAACAAGAAATGAGTGATTATTAATGAGTAATGAGAAATTAGAAATGAGTAATGAATACTGATAATTGAGTAATGGGCAATGATTAAAAATGTATGTAAATATCTTTCGATTTGGAATCCATCTTTCTTTTCGCGATATTTTATATGGTTGAAAAACATCAAAAACAAGAGACTAATGACCATGTAGTCGAATTCATTGATACCATAAAATATCTTTTGTGAGTTCACTAGAAAATTCAAATGAAAGGACAACAGGAGTATTTTCTAGATTAAATTGAGTTGTTCATAGGATATCGAGATTTTTTTTTATTTCTCAGATATACAAAGAAGATCCGAACTTGATACGCGAGGACCGCGGAAGAGAAACTGCGACAATATTTGATAACGTCCTTGAAAAGAATATGATTATCCTTCCATTGTGCTCCAAAGGAACTAATTCTGGAGAAGCTAACGAGCATATTTCCAGCAGAAATTACTTCGAAGGGACCAAAGTTATTGCTGCCTACTTGTTCCAGATAGCTCAAACGAGAGAGGAGTAGAAGAGATTCAAACCCAGGGATTTATTTATAGATTTATCAGTTATAGATATAAAGGAACAATATGTGTAATTTATATTTTTTTAAATGTTTATTTTAGAAATGTCTTTTTTCTTTTAGGTGGCTCAGATTGTTTTGAGTGACATATGTTTGTTCTAGAATTTGGTAGATAAAAAGTCAGTTCATTTCTAGAATTGATTCGTGGAACATGAAAGTTGAAGTGGGAGAGTAGTTCGGGACAGTCAATCAGATTATTCACTAGTTTATAAATGAAAATTATAGAGTAGTAGGTTCTTCGGTTTAGAAGGGATAATAGATTAAATGTATTCAGTAGTATTCTGTTGTCGATGCCTTGTTCAGGGTAAACTCCTTCTAGCTTGTAAGTAATATATTTCATGCAGCCTCTTTGTATAGACTCGATTTTGTTTATGTGGACATTGTATATGGATGACCATATAAGGGAGGCAAATTCCAGCCGAGATTTGACGTTTGCATTGAAAAGAGTTAAAAAACTGTCTCTGCTACGAAAGTTCTTACAGTTACGATAAAAGAGCCTTAGCATCCGTTTGGCTGAGCATGTTATTGTGTCATAGTGAATGGAGAAACTCAGTTTAGGGTCAAATGTGACACCAAGATCCCTTTGATGAGTGCTTATTTGAAATATCCATGATGGTGGTTGGGGGCAAGTTTTATATTCGTAGAGATGTAGTTAAATTTGATCTGTGTGAATACTTTCCAGATGGGGATGTTAGAACCCCGTTTGTTATGATTACGGATGATATACGCTCATGTAAACGTAGTGTTTGCGAACGCTCTTTTATGTTTGTTGTTAAACAAGAATCGACTGGTAAAATGAGATAAAACACTTTTTTAAATTCTCGAATTTGTCGACTGCTCGTCTTATGAATGCCATTAAAACGAAATGCGGAGGGTGTTATGGGATAGTTAATACGACGGACGGACTGGCAATGCGCTGTATATAATTATGATCTCGTACCCGTGGAGATATCTGGTCACGATTGTGTTAAGTATAGTGTTTTGGTACACCAATAAGCTGAAGAGCGGACCATCAGGGCAAAGGATGTGGCTTGTACCGCGAGAGAGCCCATTGTGTGGTTTGTGCGGATACTGTATCGATTGGTACTTTATTGGACTTTTTGATGAGAGAATATACGGGGTGTGGAGAGATGAAGTTGAAGTGTTCGCGTGTTAAGCGAACATTAGAACAGTAGAAGGTTTGGTTTCAATAGAAATCTTGGAATAGCTATTTGTATAACAAGGGAGGAAAGTGTTACTTTTCCTCCCGAGAATGAAGTTTACTGCCCGACGCGTAGCTAATATTGATGTTTTTCCTTACTTGCGTTTCAAACAGCCATTATCATCGATCTTACAGAGGTTCTCAAACTTATTTTGTCTACCGCCCACTTCGAGAATTAATTATTTTCTAGCGCCCCCAAAATTTTTTACTTTACTACATCTTAAGAATCACGATCGCAGTAATTTTTTTGAAATTTAATTAAATTATGTGTCATGTGAAAATAAGACTTTCTGATGACGGGAATGTAAAACACCATTTTGTAATTTATTTATTTTATTTATACGGGATAAACCCCATTACAGTGTAAACATTTCACAGAAAAAAAGAACAATATAAAAATGTAAAACGCAAAATAATACGCTACGGAATGTTTCTGCAGCACACAACTATATAACATTATGAAATACTTTAGGATAAAGAATTAAAATTAAACTGGTTACTACCTTATGTAAACAATTACCAACTTCAATTATTCAATGATTGTTTAAAACGATCATAAGAGACATCAAAAATACTGAGGTTTTTGTAATCTACTAACTTTAGGGTTCTTTTCAAGGGCGTATGTTTGCCATAATTTGTATGATGGAAGGGTTTATGAAATAAATGGCTGTGTCTAAGATTCCTGTTTGGAACATGAATGTTGACAGATTCAAGTAATTCAGGACAAGTTATTAGTCCATTGAGCAGCTTGAATGCATAGCATAGAACTGCATGAATTCTTCTGGTTTGCAATAGTTTAAGCCCTATTTCTTGTAATATACTTACTCGAATAGTGATGGTACTGTATTTGAAGATCCAACTTGAGAGAACAAAATCTCAGAAATTTATTTTACACTCTTTCTAGAGACACACAGTGCACATTGTAAAATGGAGACCAAATGATACATGCATATTCTAACTTAGACACTACTAGAGCTAAATAAATCCTTTTTAATGCTTCAATGGAAAATCCTGAACAATGACGTAAAATAATACCCAGTGTTTTGGATGATTTCACACTCACTTGGTTCATATGGTTTACAAATTTGACTTGTTCGTCAAAAATGACCCCAAATCTTTTATAGAGGAAGTGTATTCTGAGTGCTGTTTATTCATGTTATTAAAACAAACATTTCAATTTGAATTTTAAAACTAATCTAATGTGAATGATGAATTTGATGATTTTCAACAAGTTTGTTAATATCAGGCTGGAATTTACTCAAAAACAGCCGTAAGTCACCGCGTTCGGTAATCTGCAACCGATTTCTCTTTTTAGTTAGAAACGTTGCCACAGCACTAAATCCACGTTCACACAAATACGATGATGGGAATGTTATCAAAAATCATTGAACGATGGACCATAATACAATTGCGGGATTGGCTTTTGTAGCTAAAATTATTGGTATCCAGTTTTTAATTTCATTTTTATTTCCTCGTTCGTTATCAGTTCTATGAGTTCTTCTTCCAGCTGAAAAAGGATCCAACACCCAGTCCGGTATTTCCAATTTTAAAATGTCCTGGAATCGTTCTGCGAAATCACTGTGGAGGTTCTCCAAATGTTGGCAGTAAACAAGCAAGTCGTCGATGTTGAAGCATACTGCTGACAAATTAGGGAAATTGCGAAACTCACGTCTGCTGATATTATTTTTGTATAAGAGCAATTTGGCTACAAAAGCAGCGATGATATTTTTTGTTTCAATCAAATTCAAGTCGTCACCTTGAAGTTGGAGATCGACATCATTAAATAATTTATACAGGTCTGTCAAGTACGCAATATCATTCTTTGAAGTGATGAGGTTGTCGTGCAATTCTTTGTCTTTGTTTTCCAAGAACTCTATTACAGAGTCAAATAGATTGTAAAATCAACTCAGGCAGTTACCTCTAGATAACGAACGTACTTCTGTGTGAACTAGCAATCGGTTGAAATCTTCATCATTAGCAACACAAAGCTGATTAATCAATCTGTCATTTAAAGAGCTGTTTCGGATTTTATTGACTGCTTTGATGAAATCAAATCGAAACGAATTGGTCTTTTTGATTCACAAGAATACTATAAAATTTAAACTTTTCAAATGATATTACTTATAAATAAATCGATGTTCCTATGAAAGTAGTTGTTTCGAGAGAGTTTTTTCTGCCAGTTTGTGACTGAAAGTTACTTCTCTGCATGATCTAGACATCATTGTAGGAAATTTATTTTGAAACGAATTGCTTTCTTCCTTACTTTGAAAGAATCCCACAGTTTTTTGTATAAAGATTGAGAAGTAGAAAGCCGAAACCTTTCTTTTCGAAAAATTAATCTCTCCTGAAAATAGGCCCTTTTCAATTAATATTTTATGAAGTTTCTTGAATTATCTTCCTTCTGACAACGGCACAAAACAAAAGTCATTAAAACTATTAAAATTATAATAATCCACGGTCTACTTGTTCATTTCGCCAAACGGTGAGCGCGCAAGACCTTTTACTTGGCAGATACATTTAATATAATTTCATTTTCGAAAAAATAATTCACCTGATCGAAAAAGATTACTCGGCAAATTATTACCAATAATACTAGTCATCTTGTTTCAGAACAATCTTCTCAACCGTTGCCGTATAATTTATTGGAGCACTAAATTCTCAAAAGTTAATATTCATTACCTACTTTCCCGTTTAGCATTGTTGTAAATATTCTGTATCGAATGTTTAATATCGAATAGAAGCAGAGGCGGGGAATTTCACTTCGAACGAATATATTGTTTGGTGGAGGTTGTGAAAATTTATGTTTTCTCATCTACACTTTTTCCAGTGGGTGTTCCATGATTCATCAACAAATATAAGTTTTTGTCTTCAATTTTTCAATTGTCAATAATACATAATATATAATGAAGCAATATGTTGCTGAAATTGGATAAAAGCAATGTAGGTATATTGTTTTATACCGTTTGATTCCTATGACGTAAGACACAACCAACTAATAATGTCTGTTGAAAACAAAAACTGCCTCTGACGGGTTCCATATTTCAACTGATTGAACCAAAAATACTAAGAAAGGACACCATATACCTATGATACATAAAATCAGACTCCAAAAACAAAGCACTCATGATCTAACACCAGGCAGCGTTGTTTTGGTCTCATCAGCACTCGAAGCTGACAGCTGACACTTGAATAATTGAATGCACAGTTAATACGTTATGGTCTTAGTAGCTGAGGCCATTACATGATGAAAGAGAAGAAGACTATTTTTGGATATTTTCATTCATATCTGAAACCATATAACCTCCAATATCTTGAAACCGAAAGTCTCGACTGTCTCGAGTATTATAAATAATTTGGAACAAATTACAGTGGAAATGGAAGATAGTTCATCTGATTGTAGCTTGGGCGAAAGAGCTACCCAGTTGAAATTTACGGGAACGGGACATGTTCAAAAAAATACAAAAATTCTCGAAAACCAACTTTCTCTCAAAATTAGGGTCATGATCACCTTCAGTTCCTGAGTCAGTTGAATTTTGTATGGGAGCAGGATAAATGACAACTAATTTGACAGATGTAACTTCAACAAGATGGCCGTTACCAATGGGCTTGTTTCATGATTTTTGGTTTATAGTTCACTTGACAGAAATTTTAAATTGAAAAACAGTGCACTTTGTTTCATCTCTCTAAATGCCGTAGTTTTCCCGCAATTAATTAGTAAAATTCGAATATGGTAGGGAGGTGACGTCACGACCGCTTCTTGTTCGATTGACCAATAGAAACAATAAAAATAATCAACATTGCCAATTCGTAAAATTTACGGAACCTATAATTATCAATTTCATTATGAAAGTGTATATGAACCCGTTAACGTTTCAATTAATGAAAAATTCGCCACATGGAATAAAATGTTTACGATAGATCATGTTTGAAAATAAGTTCTATATCTGAAATCAGTACACAAAGTCGATAGATCACAAAATATTTACCTAAACTATGATTTTATGCATTGTTTAATAATATACAGTTTTGAAAATCAAAAAATCTAGCAAACTGAATTTAGGAATCATTTCATATATTCAATTCATTCTACAATCCTTAATATGTACAATTGCTATTTATTAAAAAAAAAGATTCCTACATACTTACCTCTTTCTAATATAGCTACTAAATTCAAGCGTTATAGGCTCGCTTCGGTGATCTGTTGAATCTTCCAAAACTTGAGAGGACGGTTGAATGAGGTCAAGTATAGACAGAGTTGATTATACTCGAACTGATCCAACAAAAGGTTATGAGGTAATACCATTATTCATATGATAAAATTCAATAAAGCAAAGTGTATCATACTTTCAGCGACAGTATTAACTCCAGATGATACTTTCTGTGGAGAATACTTGAAGTTGAAATAAAAAACTGTGTCATTAAATTCAATATTTTCGTCTCCCTTTCATTTACAGTCACTTTTTGAATGATTTCTATAAAGTCTTGGAAGAGTAGAAGGATTGTAGTTATTTCTTTTAAATACTTTCACCCATTTTTTTCTCATCTTTTATTCTTTGGGAACCTAAACTCATTATATGAAATAACTCATCTATAAACCATTGCGCTTTCTGTTTTCTTGTGCCTTTCCGCACAATTAAAATCAGCACAAGAATGCACCATATTAATATTCAAATATATCTATAAAACACTTTTAAAACACATACAAACTAAACTCGATGAAAAAAAAAGAATTGTTCCTACGCGATCTATCAGCTAAGAAAAAGTTGAAACTCAATGTTGCAAAAATGAGCAGAATGAGAAAATGAACGATCAATTAAAATTTTCTGTAATTATTCATCCATTTTTTTAAGAATGAAGCCAGCAAACAAATAAATATACAATAATAAGATCGCTCGAATCCACGAATTAAGCATAAAAATGGACAATAATGTTTGCCTTGATAACTGATATAGTACAAGTTATATCTAAATATGATTCTAAATAGAAATTAACGAGATGTATTTTCAAATGGTTTTCGAATGCTCATGAACCCTAATAAAATGAATCAATTATGCATTTATGCTACCCACCAAAAATAAGAAATTCAACGTTACTGGTATATTGCCATATTGTCATCCAGTTAGCCAGCGCCTTTTATAGTGAATGCGTTAATGTGCTCTTTCTAATGTCAACGGTTCCCACAAACTTCGTATTTTTGGTAAAATAATTTCAAAATGAATGTTGAGCTTAGTTTTGTTAAAGCTGGCTCCCGACAACTTACCAAGAGTTGATTATGAAAAGCTCGATGGATTTTACTCGAAAAATTTGCATTTGGTACCGAAATGAAAAATTGAAACGGTAGGTGGTATATTTAGTAGGCCCCTTTTATTTATATGAAATTCATTTCAGACTTTATCGAAGGATGGAAAGTTTTGATTTAATTTTTATTTTATCTCGGCCAAGGAGCAGTATGGTGACTGAAAAGAGAAGCAAAAATATGTACAGTGAAATGAAAAATTACTCCAGAACATATCGATCCAAAAATAACCTGAAAAAATATTTTTCGAAATGTAAACTAATGACACGGAATATGCAGCAAAATATACACCCGCCGAGACCTACCTTTTACAAAAAAACGTTCTTTAATTAGATAATTGTAACAGTTGTATTCAACCGAATTGACAACAATAACAACAAAAATGGCGTCTGTCAAATTGCATCATCAGATCTGTGATTGGATATTGAAAACCAATACACTTGGCAACTCCGCTCTAGACACGATCAATTTTATTGGTCAACAGACACGCGGCAAATTTAAATTCTTGCTTTTCAAATTGTTCTTTTTTCTGCAAATATAAAGAGATCTTGGAACCGATTAGGCTTGATAAGTTTAATATACCCCTAACTCGATCAGTCTATAAGCAAACCAGTATCATTTTCCATAACATGAAACATGCCCATTGTCAAAGTTGGGAAGTCTCTGTTGGACGACCCTCATTGCTTCGATTATCATCAATGTTCATGGAATCGTTCGAAGTATTTTGTCCACAAAAGACTACTTTAATTTTTGGCCTTTCTGCCCCTCCACAGCCCCCGCCCGTGGCCCCCACGACAATAAATTACCATCGAATCGAACAGAGGCCCCGAGGCAGAGTATCCCAAGAAATGAATCGGAAAAAAGTGCGAACCCTGCTGAAACAAGATGTACAGTACTTAAGATGGCTCATAATAAAAGTTATTATCGAGTGGTATGTGTACACACATTACCAAGTCGTGACTATCTCTTCCCACCGTGTAATGAGGAGGCCCAACGTTCTGTATCTGCTCTCTCTCACTTCATCTGGCACTATATCTTGTTCTCGTTATCAGGGGCGGATCGACGGAGGGGGCGCGTCAGGCCCTGGAGGTTACTGATCTGGCTTCGAGTGAGAGTTCACGGAAAAAAGGGCGTGTGTGATCCACTTGATCGGAGAAATTCACATTGTGCTTTATTTTCAACATATTTATATCAATTATTTTAAGAATGAAGGCAAATTCTCAGCAACGTTTGTGACAGAAAACAATACGTTCAAATTGAAGAAGAATTGAATACAGCAAGTTTAGAGCTCTTTAGGAAATGACGTAAATATTGAGTTGTTCCAAAAATTCTGTCTGTTTTTATGAGTCTACTTAAAACTGTAATATCTCAGTGAATACTCATTCAATTTCAACGCCATTTGAATTAGTGTCATTTTGACAATGTAGCAATCAATAAGTGCATTGATTCCGTCGGCATAAACATTGTGTACTTGGGATTCGATGAAGTCGACGAAGGCCGCTTTTGACTGGTTCTCTATACATGGGGATCTCGTAATCTATAAGAGATAGAGAGTGTTGGTTAAATTGTGGCAAAGTTGCGTATTTTGGAGACCTTTTCAATGATGTAAAAAAATCGAATATAGCTCTTTTGGATCTGGAGGAAAAACCGAAAAATACCAAATTATTTTTTTTTTGCCTATATCTTCTTTATTCGATAGCAAAATGTGGACAGATTTTCAATATGTCTGCGAATAAAGAAGGTATATTAAAAAAAATAATTTCGGATTTTTTGGTTTTTCCTGTATATTTCCAGAACCAAAAGAGATATATTCGATTTTTTACATCATCGAATAGGTCACTAAAATAGGCAACTTTGCCACAATTTAACCGACACTGTATCTCCTATAGTTTACGAGATCCCCATGCACAGATGTATATATGTATGTATATATGTATATATATTGATTGATGCAACTAGTTTTCCTTTATTTCCAGTATTTTAATATTAACATTTGTTTACAAAAAGGCTCTGCTATCATCGTTATGGCTCTATTCAAACTGAACGTTTTATCTTCTTGTTTTTTCTTTTATACGGTTAGAACGCCTTGGTGCAGGTATACATTCTTATTCAAAATAGATTTTTTTCTTCTTTTAATAGCAAATAATTTGTTAAAGGAAGGGGGATACTCGACAAAAAAAAAATTTTCCATTCTGGTTTGTGTATATAAGATCTCATTCAGTTTCCTTTCAGTAATGGTTCTAGCTGTCAAGTCACCTAAACCATTCATTTTAATGAATTTAGGATGGCGCGGCCTATGAAAAATTATCTTTCATTCTGTCAACTGTTTTTAAGATTCAAAAGCAATTTTCAAAACCTAGTTGATACATTATTTTCCAATATATATTTACTTTTGTTTTCCCCCTTTTATTCTCTACCTCACTTTGATTTTTTTCTTCTTTCTACTCACCACTCAATATGTGAATAATCAATGTAATCCAGGTTGATGACTAAAACACAAGCATTGCTTAGGTAGCTTAGCCTGGACTCACAATTTCCAGTTTTAGTTAGTTCTTTCCTTTTTTTTTTCTTCTAGTTCCTCAAGTTATCTTGTTTCAATGTTGAATTCATATTGTATATTATGCTTACCTGAATAATATTTTACTTACTATTCCCCATACATTTCCTGTTGTGATAATATACGTGACTATTCCTATACACGGTGTATGTGTCGATAGAAAAATAAATAATATTACCATTATTTTTTTTCGAGTAAGTACCTACATTTCACTTATACTCATCTGCGTCCAAGAATTCATGAAAATTTTTCTTTACGAAGACGCTGTGATTTCTAGGGGATTGACTGAAAACGCAAACCTCTCCTCTTCAAGATAAAGGAGGATCTGAAATGTCGATTGATATCGTTTTTGGTCTTTTCTGTAACTTTCACCGCAAGCTAAATAGATGAAACCAGAGCCCAAAATAGTGATTCATGATCTACCACTAGACATCTCTGTTTCGTCCTGACATCAGTATCGTCAGACTGAATCGAAAGTGCTATGTTCAAGTGAACCGAGCCCAAAATACAACCCTGAATAAAAAAAGGTTGTAATATCCTCCTTACGAAAACGCTATTGGAAAGAAAACCAGAAAACCCTAACCCCACCCATCCAAGATAAACAAGGACTCTTAGTATCACCACTGATGAGACTTATGATATATCGAAACTGGGCTATCTTCGTTTTGTTTTTAGGCTCTGGTTTCAATCAATTATAGCATCCTATCACCAGAAAGGAAATTTTGTTTCACTGAGATACTAATATTGTTGTTCTTTCTTCTAGCAAGGATAATGATGACTCAATTGGTATAGCAACACACAACATATCTTCAGCAGTTAAAAGACAACCCTTTTTGTTATTTCCAATTCTGTCTGCGACCCTAGTGATATATGGTATATTTGCACATGCAACAATCTGAGCCGCCTCCTCCTCGTTTTGAACCATGGAGCTCTTCAGTTTCATGGCCTTGTTGATCTCTGGTACACTGAATCTATTCGACCTCAAGGTCACTCAAAGACATTCCAGTTCTTCTTCGAGATGCTTTGGCTCACATATTCTATGAGTCTGTTCAGTTAGAGTAGAGGTGACTCCTCTCTTTTGACTAGGATGGTGGTTTGATAGTGCGTGCGTGTAGGTATATATCCATATGCGTGCGGGTTTTCGGTACACTTTGTGGGTTAGCACATCGTTCGATGAGTACATGCTGTCCGTTGGTCATGTTTAGTCTCCATGGTGAACTTGATTTTGAGGTGTTCAGCGTTCAAGTGGTCTAGGAAAAGGTTTACAGCGTCCCTTCCAAATTTCCAGACGACGTAACGTTGCCACGAGGTCCGTTTCAATTCAAAGGTGCAAAAGTGTCGATTGCTTTCTCTTCAAAGCGTTACATGAAGTAGTGGGCTATCACTGGGTTAAGTGTATTTTCCATCGCCACGCCATCTAGTTGCTCACAGAAGTTACCCCTCCATTAAAACAAACTCCTTAGGAGTTGGGGGTCGCTGACTATTATCTTCAGTAGTGATAATTGACCTTCTGGAATATATATCTGTGGAGCAGGGAGGGAAGTGTAGGCCCACAGCACTTAGGCCACATGTGACCCATTGTACATCCTCCCAAGGAGTTGTCCTCCTAGGTCATAGTCCATTCTGTCCTTTTCAGGAAGGGGGACAGGTCTCTGGGAGACATCTCCTTTATATCGGCAGGTGTAGCCAAGACTCGCCGAACACACACTCTCTTGTTGACGATAACTCGGGACACTCGCATAAGACATGCCTGACAGTTTCATCTTCCTGTTCACAAATCCTGCGTAGAGGAGTGTCCACTAGCCTCATAATAGGTGTTTCCCTAGTTGACAGTGGCCAGCAAGAAATCCTACTCTGGTTTCTCTGAAACTTATATCAATTGAGGTTAAGGTTTGAGTATAGGGTTCCCATCGTTCAATTAAGAACTTCTAGATCAAGCTTGAAGGTTCCTGAAGGCGGAAAAATGGAATAGCGTCTAGAGGCAGACATATGCCTAAGGCGTGATAGAAGAGATTATTGACGGTTTGATAACTTGCGATTCATTGTTTATGCCTAACTCAAAACACTCATTCTGATTCGAGAATGATGTTATGGTTATTTGTCTCGTTTTCTTTGGAAATATTAATGACTGGTTTTTCGGTTTTAGTTGCATTTGTTGCATCGACTGAAGCTGTCTCTTTCTTTATAGTTCGTTTTTTGCAATTTTAATGATTTTTTTAAGTTTTTTAGATTTTTTCAATGGTATTTGATCTTGAACAATTGTTGTTATTCAATAATAGTGCGGATTACATACTGGAATGTGTACATTTTAAAAGTTGTTACCTATTTTGTCTGTAATAACTGATGGTTCTAAAGCGTGTTTTTTATAGAGGTATAGAATTTTAAGTTGCAATAAAACAACGATGGATTATTCGATTAACATGAATTTTATTTATCCGAAAGATAATCTTGTGGCACTAAATTTTAAATATGATTTCTGGCATATGACCGCCACGGCTGGCGCGGATGTAGTCCAATCTGGACGTCCAATTTTCGATGACTTTTTCCAACATTTGTGGCCGTATATCGGCAATAACACGCGAATGTTGTCTTCCAAATGGTCAAGCGTTTGTGGCTTATCCGCATAGACCAATGACTTTACATAGCCCCACAGAAAGTAGTAGCGGTGTTAAATCACAAGTTGTTGGAGGCCAATTCACAGGTCCAAAACGTGAAATTAGGCGGTCACCAAACGTGTCTTTCAATAAATCTATTGTGGCACGAGCTGTGTGGCATGTTGCCCGTCTTGTTGAAACCACATCTCCTGGACATTATGGTTATTCAATTCAGGAATGAAAAAGTTAGTAATCATGGCTCTATACCGATCACCATTGACTGTAACGTTCTGGCCACCATCGTTTTTGAAAAAGTACGGACCAATGATTCCACCAGCCCATAAAGCGCACCAAACAGTCAGTTTTTGTGGATGTAACGGTGTTTTGACATACACTTGAGGATTACCTTTACTCCAAATGCGACAGTTTTGTTTGTTGACGTAGCCATTCAACCAGAAGTGCGCTTCACCGCTAAACAAAATTTGCTAATGAAAATTGGGAACAACGGTAATCTCGTTTTGGGCCCATTCGACGAATCTACGCCTTAGTTGATGATCGTTTGGCTTCAATTCTTGCACGAGTTGGATTTTGTAAGCACGCAAACCAAGATCCTTCCGCAAAATCTTCCATAAAGTGAATGGACACAGATCCAATTCCTGTGCTCGATGGCGGATGGACTCCTCCGGGTCTTCCTCAATGCTACGCTGTACAGCAGCAAGAGCTTCTTCTGTACGCACCGTACGGCGTCTCTGGGGATGCGAGTTATCAATAAGAGTAAACGTGGTGCGAAAACGTTCCATGGTTAATCGAATTAACTGCTCTGATGGACGATTTTGTCGACGATAAAATGGACGTAGTGCGCGATACGTTTTCCGCACATAACCATTATTTTCGAAATAAAATTGCACTATTTGCAAGCGTTGTTCAGGCGTGAGTCTATTCATGATGAATTGCCAAACCAAACTAAGAATAAATCACTTGACAACTGTTAAATCGGTCGCCATCTTGAAAAGTAATGCCAACTTAAAGTTCTATACCTCTATAAAAAACACCCATTACAAGGTAATAAATCATTAACTCCAAATGAAATCGATCGGCTAAAACACGATAATGGAACTGTATTTACTGGAAAGACGATCTGTTTCAAAGCAACTATACTAAAGAATTTAAAACGTATACACACATTCTTTTGAAGTATTCAATCATAAATGATTATTGACATCGAATCCTATCTGCGTATCAAAGAAACCTGACACCTAAAACACATTAACATCGGGCAGCTTATTTTCTCCGACACTTTTACACAAACAGTGAATGGCATTTCACTTCTAGATTTTTAGATAAACCAACTACAAATTATTTCATTTATTATTACTGCGTCGATCATATCTCCGTCCGAACTTTTATTGAATATTTTTTTCACCGTACCTAGCAGAGATACCGTAATCTAATAAATTACCTTAATTGATACTATGGCACCATAATGTATGTTTTTAATCTTATTTGATCATCTCATAAACAGGCAATCTTGTTTTTTAAAGGCACACTACAAAACCGATCGCCGTCTTAAACGCGTATTATGGGCTGGAAGTCATTAAAAGCATTGTAGCATAGGTGTTAATCACACTCGATTATAGAAGAATGTTATTTATGAAATGAAAAACCGTTGATTAGTTCTCAACTCCCGCTAACTCGGGATTAAATGAAGTTTTGGTTTTCGTTCACAGGTGATTTCAGGTTCGTAGGTCAAGTTATTTTGGATACTGGTAATACTTTTGTACTAAAACGGAGGGTCTCGGACCTCTGATACTTCGAGGTGAAGAAATACAAGTGTTGGGGGAGGTTAAATATCTGGGAGTGATTCTAGATTCCAAACTGACCTGGAACCAACACTTGGACAGGACAAAGAGGAAAGGAGGTAGCACTGATGCGCGCCAGACGCACCTATGGAAAAACATGGCGGCTAAAACCAGACATGGTATATTGGCTATACATGATGGTGGTTGAACCCATGATAACATACATATCATTGAACATGATAACATGGTCTGGTGGCCAAAGATGAAGCAGGCGACCGCTGTCAACAATCTACCTCCTTTACACTGATAATGAGGGAGTCCAGGATGGGCCAATTCAGACTGAAAAACTCACCGAACTACAAAAGATCGGACCGAACAGAAATTGGTTAGGATAAATAATATTTTCCGTTTACATGACACATTAAAGAAACTACGCAGAGCGAGTTCCAACAGAAATAAGCATAAGGAAATAATAAAGTTTAAATAAAACTGGAATAACTAATATTAAATCAAATCAAATCAAAATGTACTTTATTGTCGAAGATGAAATATCATTGATAAAGTGTTACTATTCTAAGAAATATAAGATACACAACTTAAAAGATATTGTCAAAGATAAAATATTATTAACAAAAGTGTTATTATTTTAAAGAATATAAGTTATATGAATTGAAAGTAATATTTGAACATTTGGTGATTTCAGCATTTTGAGGTGAAAAAGTAGTCAGAAAGTAATAATATATATGCTAAATATTGAAATAAATAATAACAATAATGAATATTCTCTTGCAACACATAAATGTAAGTATGAGAATATAAAAACTATAAAGCATAAAAATATAGAAGTGAATGCATAGGAAATAACAGTAAGTATCAACTCCGTAAACATTTTCAACTATACAGTTCAAAGCTAAATGTAAACATTAAACAAAAAGTTAAAAAAGTCACATAGTTCAAATACCAGTAGGTACTGAAACACAATAATTAAAATTAATTGTTTATATAATTTAAATTTCTGTCTGAATAGAATTCGTCTAAAGAATAAAAAACCTTTGAAATCAGAAGCTTTTTACAGACTTTCTAAATTTAGTGGTACATGTTATGCCTTTGATCTCAATTGGCAAATGGTTAGAAATTTTTTTTCCATTACATATGAAAGACCTCTCAATTTTTGATGATATTGGAATCGGTAAACCTATATTGAGCTCATTTCTGGCATTTCGTCGTGGTGAAATGAAAATTTCCGTCCTGTATTTTTTTGCACCAGACATAACATTTCCAATATAAGTATGGAAGGCAAGGTCAATATTTTATGTTTTCTGAATAAAGGTCGACAGGAATCCCTGAATCCAACTCTACACATATTTCTAATTCCTCATTTTTGTAGTACAAACACCCTATCAAACGTGTATTGGCAACACGTTCCCCAAAAACAGATACCGTATCTCAGATGGAAATCGATGAGAGCAAAGTACACATTTTTTGCCATATTACTGCCGAATTCATTTGCTGATACTCTGACTGCAAAACATCCTCATGATATTTTTTATTTATGTGACCTTCAAAATCAAAATTTTTATCAATTTGTGATCCAAGAAATTTTGCTGACATTTTGTTTTTTATTAATTGAGTACCCAGGTAGATATTTAGTGTGGAACACTTGAGGGTGATGATGCTAGTTTGTGAGATATTAAATGACAAGAGATTACCATCACACCAGTCTTTTATTTTTATAATATCCATGGTGATCAAATCATGCAGTTCCCTTTCATTTTCGCAATGCCAAAATAATGTAGTGTCAACAGCGAATTGGGTTATTTCTGCGGTTATATTAATGCGGGCTAGGTCGTTAATATTTAACAAGAAGAGAATTGGGCCTAGAACCGATCCTTGTGAAACACCACAAGTAACTGTCTGGAGATGGGATATGTTGTCCGGGAGTTTGACTTTCTGAGTACGTTCTGACAGGTATGATCTGAACCATTTCAAAGATATATCTCTAAAGCCATACAGTTCTAGTTTTTGCAGCAGAATTTCATGATCCACGCAATCGAAAGCTTTTGAAAGATCGCAAAAAACTGCCGGTGCTATTTCACAATTATTTAAATTGAGATACACGTTTTCCAGTAGATGAAACATAGCATCTTCCGTGTTTTTCAAACTCTGAAACCCAAACTGACTGCTACTAATAATATTATGCTTTTTCACATAGCATAGAAATAGGCCTTTGTGCAAAGGAATAACAATTGTTGTTTTTAAACATGCCGGAAATACACTCGTTATGAAGCTTGTATTTATAGCTTCTACCAAAGCGGTGATAGTGGAGTTGGGCAACTTGGTAAAAAAAACGTTTCTGAAACTGATTTGTCTTTAAGAAAAGTCAAGGGATTAATATTGGATTTAATATCTTTGGATAAATTATGTGCCACAGTGCAGTAATATTTGTTAATACAATCAGATTTTAGGTCAGTTTTCGTAGGAGCAATATTCTTTTTCCCCCGAGGTCATTGATGATTGCCCAGCTTTCTTTTTGTTTGTTTGCAGACCTTTCCATTTTTTTCATATAATGAAGTTGTTTTGCAATCCTTATAGTTCTTCTATAAATGTTTTTGTACCTATTATATAGGGAGTTGAAGCCTTCATTGTAACCTAATTATTTCCGAATTAAATATAGTGATCGTAGATTTTCTGCTGAGACCTTAATGCCCTTTGTGATCGATGGCTTTTTAATTTTAGTTTTAATTTTGCAAATAGGGAACGTAGTATTAAAATTATTCGAGAGAGTTTCATGAAACCTACTCAATGGGTCATCATTGGGATGATGTAAATCATTCCACTTTGCATCATTGCAAAGATCTACAAAAGTATAAATTTTTTTTTTGCTGTTGACCTCCTTGGAAATCAAACAAAACATGCATTGTGAGATCGAATGTTGTCAGCATGTTTCCTAGTTCTAAAGTTGCTCTAGAGAGTTTATTTTCAAAATTTATGTTGAAGTCCCCCGTAACTATAATAAGTGCCTTGGAAGGGATTTGCAATAACAGCATTTCTAGTCGCTCTAGAAATGCTGTTATGTTGAAATGATTTTACATTTTCGCAATATTTTTGGCTCAATTTGTAGGGTAAAAATCCACTATATTGGCCTTTCCCCCCAGACACTGTGAAGCCTGGAGACCCATCCTTCTGCATACTGCTTTAATAATCACTAACATTCAAATATTCTATTATTTTTAATGATTTTTCTTGCCGGTCGGTGAGTGCTGAGTTAGAAAGCAATGGTCATTAAATTAAATCGATCCGAAAGTATTCTCCTAGGTGGCAACGGTATTGAAACGAAAGCAATGAGATGAGAGGGGCCCCACAACAGAGTTAAATATGTAAACTAATGATGAGGCCCCTTGTGGTGATATTCGCTGTTATGTTCAACGGTAGTGCTTGTTCCAGTCATCCATGAACGACTCGTTTCTCAATTTTTTTGTTAAACGATGACCAGTCGAATTGTGAACGATTTATATTAGTCCCCGACTTTGGATAATACTATACTAAAATGATATTCGAATAAAATGTAATGAAATTTCAAATTCATCATTAAATTATAACGTTCCTCGTATAACTTCCAGGTCACACATAACTTTTACATCGACGTACTTAACTCACAACACCACTTTCACTGTCCTTTGATATCTGTCTACAAAATATCGATATATTTCTCTCACCCTTATCATGAGATAAGGGTAAGTAAAGTGAAAAGTAAATTGATTCAGGAAAGCAATATATAATGAACTGCGTAACTGATTGAAACTGATGCTTATATGTAATAATGTTACATGGTATGTAATGCTAATATATATTTCCTTTTATGTTTTAATTGTTGTTTTTCAGGACTAATATAAGCTTTTCATTTTGTATTATGTACTACTGTAATTGGGTCTTATGACCTGTTGGATGTATTTTCCCACTGAGTAATATTCTATACTAATCTAACTATTTAACAAAGAGGTGAACTTTTGAAGAGGCACTGTATTGTGAGATTTTGTTGCGTCAATTGACGCAGTAAAAAATTGTACTGGGATTCATTCCCTAGTTGCTCTATGTGTCCAATCCAGCTCAGTTTATCATCAGTTGTAATTTCTAATAACTTGACACATTATTTGCAGACAATAACTTGACAGAGCAGTTTTTAGAAACAATATATCTTAGGTTTTGATAATATTGTTCATTTGGAGTTTGTCAGACAAAGACAGAGAGAGCAAGGCAAATCAAGATGATTTCCTCAACAAATATAACACACTATCAGGAAACAGAGATTGATGCAAATTATTGATATAGATTCAAAAAATGAATGACCCCATAACTGATCCTTGGGGCACACCACTGAACTGCGACCTTGAGTTGACCAAAGTTACCTCTGGATTTATTATTTCCACCAAATCTATCGTCTCTGTAACTATCAAAACGGTCCCCTTGAAAGCCGTCGTCATTTCTGATATTATCTTTGAATCTGTCATTGCGATTGAAATTATTTCCTCTGTCAAAATTTCCAGGGCCTTCCAAAAAACTGTCTCTACACAAACCTCTGCCGAAATTTTCAGAAATATTCCGTTGTCCACCTAATGAAAAATTAAAGCTACTTCTAGTTTGGTCATCAAAGTTATTTACAACTTCTCTTTGTTGACTATAGTCATCCCTGTGAACTTTATCTTCAAAACAGTGATTTGACTGTTCATTGAATGGCAAATTGGAAGAAGGTGGAGGTATGTTAAAGTTGCCTCCTTGATGAGGCATTTGAGTGGGCGGTGGTCCACTGAAATTGGGCCTCCCGTGAATGTAACTAGGTCGCATAGTAGATATACTATCTACAGCAACATTTCTTCCAGTATTAACAGAAGGGTTCTGTGATACCATCGACAACATACTAAAAAGCTTCTGATCACCCAATATGGTATTTATTCCTTTAGAAATTGCGTCAAAATCTGGACCTTGTGCTGCTGCTGAAGGAGGTGCCTGTTCTTCTAGTACTGGCTCTGTTTTGCTCAATTCACTATTCTCTTTCTCAGGTACTTCATCTGGTTTTCCCTCATCTCAACTTTTGAAATCAATGTATTGAATACCTACGATTGAATTAACGGAAGCGAAACACCTCTTACACAATAAACATTCAGTTTTCAAATGAGAATATCGTGAGAAACATGATTAGAGGCTTTCGAGAGGTCACTGATGTATTGGTACTACAGTAGATATTTCATTTAGGAAAGTCTAAAAAGAAATATGAAAGCTAACATTCCCGAACTGCTGTTTTCACAACATTTTACATTTACAATCTTTTTTATTTTCATTTTACTCAATAATTTCTTCATTATTTTCATCTTACTCATTTTGGTTCGAATGAAAACTTCAATAGAAAGTTAAACTATCCAAACAATAGTGAAATGGAAAATCTTATAAAGGGTATAGAGTTTTGAAAAGAAATGAAACAGAGATGAATTTTAAATTGACATGAAATTTACTTTATTCGGAATATAATCTTCTGGCATTATAATTCCAATATGACTTCTGGCATATGATTGGCACGGCTGGCTCAGACGTAGTCCAATCTGGAGGTCCAATTTTCGAAGACTTTTTCCAACATTTCTGGCTGTATATGACTAGCGACTTCACATAGCCCACAGAAAATAGTCTGGCGGCGTTAAATCGCCCGATCTTGCTGAAATCACAACTCCCGCACGTCATGGTGGTTCTATTGATGAACGAAACAGTCAGTAATCATGGATACCTAGCGGTCACCATTGGCTGTAACGACCTGACCAACATCGTTTTTAAAGTACGGACCAATGATTACATCAGTCCATAAACAGTCAGTTTTTCTGAATATAACGGTGTCTTAGATTAGGTGAGTGGGTCCTCCACCGCAACCCCCAAAGGGTTTATTGTGACTCACACCTATTCACACTCGACCAAATGAACCCAGTTTCTTAACGAAGTCGATTGACTAAATTGTACTGTTCGGCTCTGCCGAACTCCAAAAACCTGATTTGGTCCCCAGCGGGGTAGGCATAAAGTATGTGCTCTGCTGTTTCATCATTTTCCAAACAGCGGCGACACACATCATCTTCCGACCGTCCGAGTTTCTGCATATGATGATTCAAATGA
The DNA here is from genome assembly GCF_000500325.1 of Leptinotarsa decemlineata. Lineage (NCBI taxonomy): Eukaryota > Metazoa > Arthropoda > Insecta > Coleoptera > Chrysomelidae > Leptinotarsa > Leptinotarsa decemlineata. Next base: position 280,105 of record NW_019289481.1, read on the forward strand.
CAGTGACCTGTAAGAAGGTCTGTTAGACATCGTGGTTCATCCCTACTGTAGTCCAAAAACTGTTTGGTATCAAGCTCCGAAGGGTGAATCAACGAAGGATTATCATAACTCTAAATACGGTAGTTTTGTTTATTGATGTATCCATTCAAACAAAAGTAGTTCAATCGTTGAACAAAATTGGTTTATGAAAATCGGATCAACGGCAATTTGGGCCTATTCACCGAGTCTACGCTTTGCTAGGTAAAAGTATGGTTTCAATTCTTGCACGACTTGGATTTTGTAAGCACGCAAACCGAGATCTTTCCGTAAAATCTTCTATAAAGTGGATAGACACATATCCAATTCCTGTGTATGATGGCGGATATGCTGCGCTACGCTCTACAGCGGCAATGACTTCTTCTGTACGCACTGTCTGTACGACGTCTCTGTGGATGCGCATACTCATTTAGAGTAAACGTTCCATTCGAAAACTTTCCATAGTTAATATTACTGGAGTTTTTTCCCAACACCAATCGTTATTTCAACACATCGACACGTGTTTCGATCATCTTCAAGAGGAAGTTTAATCTTATTACACCAAAGGTCCTAAACAGTGCATCAAAAGTTCTGTTGTTACTCGAATCAACTGCTCTGATGGACGATTATGTTGACTGTAAAATGGACGTAGTCGCGATACGTATTTTGAACAGAACCATGATTTTCAAAATAAGTTTGCACAATTTGGAAGCCTTGTTCGGGCGTCAGTCTATTCACGTTGAAAAGCCAAACCAAACTGAACATAAATCAAATGACAGCTGACAAAATGGCCGCAAGTTAAAGAAATGTTGCCAATTCTAAGTTCTATACCTCTAAAAAACACCCTCTACAAAACCAAAGTCTGGGGAAACATTTTTGAACAAAAATTATGAGAGTAATTCTAGAAAAATAAGAAATCTACCAAATTCCTCTCCACTCTACTCCACTGGCTCTTTGAGCAATAACGCCTTCCTCTGTGAATATTTTATTCCACTTACCATATTGATTGATAAGGTGACGGATAAACATTAATCACCAGAAATCAATTTGAGCCTACCTGCTTGAAGTCTTCCTGAAGACAATCACTACAAAGGACGCTAATGAGGCTCATCAACTATGGAGGTGAGAAGTTTAACCCTAGCCCGTGTAATGAATTGAAAATTATTGCTATCAAGAAACTGTTTCTTTTTGATATACAGGGAGCGGTCGAAAATAACTGAAATAAGTGATGTGACATTTTTACGTTAAAAGAAGTATCAAGATTGAAGATTAAGACGAGATTCTTGTTTTCTCTACCCCTCCCCCCTGGAATCAAACCGGAGTTCATTTAAATCGAGTTACTTTCAATATTGATATTTAAGATTAAATTATTAATGGTAGAATTATGTTGTATATTTTCCATTGAGTGTAGTTGAAAGGACTACTTTTTCCAGAGTCTCCCCCAATTTAGTCGTATTTGCAGCGAGCTGATATCAGTAGTTATCAAAGATTCTTGTTATTTTCATCAGCAAGTGTTCCAATGTTATTGATAATAGTTGCACTAGCAATGAACAAACTACAAAACTTATTATGAGAGTGAAAAAAACATCTTTTCAAAAATATTTGACTCTGTTACATATTCTGGTTTTGAAATTATGTTGGAGGTAATTTTTTTCAATAGATTTCTCCTCGGGTTGGCAAAATGGAAATTAAACAGTGCAGGTATCAGAATTTGAGTCAGTATCAGTTAAATCCCAAATAATATTTCATCAAAACACAGTGTTCCACAAGGGTATGTTTTGGGACCCCTATTATTCGTTCTATGTATAAATTATATTTGTAAAATCATAACAAATTGTAAAATACAACTATTTGCATTGATTCATGTAACAGAAAATCAGTGGATGAAATTATTGATTCTTTACAAAGAGATATCAAATTTATAGAAAACTGGTTGAGTTTCAATGAGTTGATTCTTGCACTCACAGTGCTTCAACAAACCCCATTAATTTTCTATATCCCGGCTATGATTCCCTCTCCCTATTTAGACGTAACTTTGGAATATCTCTTCTTATCAGAAGCCATCTCTCCTGTCAACGAGAGGAAATGCTGGAACCCCAAATCTTTGATATTATGTGCAAACACCATTGACTTTCTGCAAATCAATCATCCCAGGGCGGAAATTTCACTATTCGGTGACTTCAATGTCCACATTATCGAATGGCTCAAATTTTCAAATATCAACGACGAACAAGGTCGCGAAGCTGAGGCTTTTACAATAAGCTGCGGATTCACTCTAGATTATAAATAAGTCAATCAAGATTCCTGACCGTGATGGAGAATATGCTAGTTTGAAGGTTATTGACAATATTTCATGATGAATTTCACAAGTTCGGACTTCCATTGTCTAATATATAATAATTGAATATTCTCCTTTTCTCCTCTCTGTGTATGATCTCAGCTTGGGACCACTTGACGTTGTTTTGATGGGTCCAAACATGGTCTGCTATTCCTGATTTGCTGGTTTCTCATCGCTGTGTGTGTTTCTTGTGCTCGGCAATGCGAACATTCAATGGCCTCTTAGTTTCACCAATATAGGATTTTCCGCACTCACAGGGTATCCGGTAAATGCAATTCTTGGAATCGCAGTCCGCGTTTTGTGGCCTGGTTGTCGTGAGGCTGCTACGGATAGTTTACCAGATCTGAAGCAGGTTCTGATGTTGTACTTGGAACCAATTCTTCTTTTCCTCTCCATTAATCCTCTGATGTATGGAAGTGCAAGCACTGGTTGTGACGGCATTTCCTGAATTGGTTTTTCTAAATGGGGTTGCAAAGAGATCATGGTTTCGCAAGTCTCTGTGTGTATTCAATGAAATTTTTGTTATCAACGTAGGACAATCAACATGTTTATTGAATAATTTGTACAGCATTAATATATCTGACATTTTTCTTCTATCTGTAAGAGACAACAAAGAATACTTTTGTGAACTGGACGGAAATTTCCATTGATTATAGAAATGTCAGTTTTACTCGCCAATTGTTTGACGAATTTATTTTGAACACTTTCAATTCTCTGTTGGTAAATCGAATATTGTGGACTCCAAACGACAGATGCAAAGTTCAAACTACTATACCTACACATAAGAGTAATATAGATTAAAAAGAGTTTTTGCATTTCTGAAATATCTTATATTTCTTATAATGAAACCCAATAAACGATTACACATATTAACGGTCGTGGGATTTAAAAATCATTTTGGAATCCATTATCACTCCCAAAGCACCTACTTCATTAACTGTTTTGATTGTGTGATTGGTGTAAGATATTTTGTGACATTTATCGAGATTCAAGTATAGGCTACTATTGCCACATATTTCTGCTAATGCTTCAAGCTCATTTTGCAATCTCTCACAGTGCTGGATTTCATTGATGGTTCGATAAATCTTGAGGTCATATAACAAAAAGTTGGAATGTTGAAATACTTCAACAATATTGTTAATATAAATTATAAAAAGTAATGGTCCCAAGTGACTCCCCTGTGGTACACCTGATGTAACCACAAAATGTTCTGACTGGTATAAGCGTTAACATCCACAACTTGATGCCTTCCTTCCTATCCCGACCTCCGCGAGTCTTTCAATGATCAAGTTGTGACTTATTTTATCGAAAGCCTTGCTGACATCCGTATAGATCACATCCACTTGCATCTGATCATCTATACTCTCTAACACATAATCTGTAAACTCGATTAAATTAGTATCGATGGATCTACAGGGGAAAAACCATGTTGTTGTGCTATTATTTTATTTTGTGCATGATCTAAAATAATTCTATGCATAATTTTTTCAAACAATTTTCCGGAAATGCATAGTTTGCTGATAGGTCTATAATTCTTAACGTTACGCTTATCACCACCTTTGAGGAATGGCATGACGACAGAAGATTTCCACTTACTAGGAAATCTTCCTGTCTGTAGGGATAAATTATAGATGTGAAAAAGGGGTGGCATCAAGTTCTCTTTACATTTTTTTATAAATATCCCTGTTATGCTATCTGGACCAGGACACTTCCGTATGTTTATATCATTAATTGCTTCAGAAATTTGCTGTTCAGAAATGTTAACAGAGTAGTCAAGATTCTCATTAAGCATTGGACGCTACTCATATTTGGAATACCGCAATAGAGAAACATGGAGACTCAAGTTGCGCTTTATATTTCTAAGGACTTTGACCGTGTGGCCGTCGATGCATATATCTCGAATAGTTTCACCATCAATGCTGGTGTTCCCCAGGGATCTATATTGTTTCCAACCCACTTTTTATTGTATATCAACGACTTATTGGAAAAAACCAAGAATCCAATATATTATTTTGCTGACGACAGCACACTTGTCTCGTCATTTCATTTGGATTTCTGGACATCGGCTGTGGATGCACATCTTCACAGGCAGCAGGAGGTTGCATATCATAATGAGGATCTAGAAGTAATTTCGAATTTGGGTGAAAGTAATCAGGTTCAGTTCAGTGCTACAACCGCCGCGGTTTTTGTAAAACCCTGAAAATCATTCAATAAACTGTATTAATTAGTTGAAATATCTTTAGACCAATCAATGGGACAAAGTAACAATAAGACCATTTGTATAGTGTTTTGTTTGGAGAAATAAAATCTATCGAATTTCCATTTTGGTTGTTTGAAAAAATGAACTAATGGCATTGTAGGTTTCTCATATCTCTCCCGAGTTATCTCAGTTCTTCAACAAGCCGGGCAGGTTCCACCCAACACGCTGGTCCTGCCTGAACGATATTGCTTATTATAACTTGTATCTATTCTCCATCAATAATATTAACGAGAAATATGTAAATGCGCAGCTCCCATTCCATTTTGAATTATCCAAATATGCGTTAAACAAACAAATCTAAATATGTAAATAAACAATTAGCCGAACAATGGTATAAGTTGTATATAAATACGATCTGCCTAAAATAAACAAGCGAAGGAGCGTGCTTGCAATTGTCTGTAGAAACAATCCTCATAAGTCACCTGTGATCCCAGAATTGGAGTCGTGAGTAGGAAAATGGAGGATGATTCACCCAGTGGCGTTACGTGCCCCCTCAAAAAAATAATGCCATTTGCAGCTATGAAAAAATCAGGGGTTTTAATATATAAATACAACTGCCGGACCGAGCCATGGCCGGTGAGAAGCCCCTCCCTCAAGATACGATGTAAATGAGTATAAATCTGTTATCACTCTGTTAGATTATTCGAGCCGTAAACGTGAAATTTCAAACAAAAGTTTCTATGCCTTTTTCCTAACACTTTCTTTGTCATATACCAAGGCCGTAGCTAGAAAACAATTTCGTGGGGGTTTGATTTGGTGGAACAGTAGAAAAACATAAAATATAAAAACTACGAAAGAAAAGGAAAAAAAAAGAAAAATTATGTTACGTGATCATATATATTTATTAGAAAACCATTACAGAAATATTACCATCTTTTTACAAAATCAAATTTAGTTCTCTAACTTTCTTTGCAGCAAAAAAATCAATAACCTCCTCGGTGTCGATGTCCATTCTACGGTGGATTGACATTAACGCCAAATCGTTTAGTCGTTCCTGGCTTGTGGAGTTTCTTAAAAGAGTTTTGAGGCGTTTCAGAGAAGAGAAAGTCCTTTCAGGAGTAAATGTAGAAACAAGTAGTGTCGCCAAGATCTTTGAAAGTTTGTACGCACATTGCCGTAAGGTTTTTCCATTGTGTATCGGGGAAGTTTTTTTCAATTTTATCTTTCAAGCACTTGGTTCGTTTTGCCAAGGACTTGATGAAAATTCTAACAGATTTTATAATTCCAATAGTATCTGTATCTGTAGAGTAGGGAGGATGAGTGTAGGCCCACAGCACTTAGGCCAAATGTGATCCGTTGTACATCCTCCCAAGGAGTTATCCTTTTAGGTCATCGTCGATCCTGTCCTATCCAGGAAACATCTCCTTTATATCGGCAGGTGCAGGCCAAGACTCGCAACACACACTCTCTCATTGACGATAACTCCTGACACTAGCATAAGACATGCCTGTTGTATTTGACATGCATGCGTTGTATTTGATATAATTTTTGGATGGCTGTTGCTTGTAGAACTTTCGGGGGGATCAATCCCCCTTGACCCCCCCTGGCTACGGCATTGTCATACACCGACCCAAATTTTACGTAGATACGATTTCTCCCACCGGCCAAGACTCAGTTCGGTAGCTAAAGCAATATTCTGAAAAGATTCTATAATTTCAACAGTATTCAATATTAGAACCAAAGGAAAATGAAAGCCTGTTATTCTGAAGTGTGGAAACTTGACAAATTTTTTTCTACTCGTGTCCAAGCTATCATTTATAACAGTGTTTGTTTTGAATGGATTCAATAAATATCTAATAACATACCCAATATCTTCACATGAATCAAATGTTACTACTGGACTATCCCTTGATTTTCTCTCAATCCTTACAAATGTAATGACCTATTTTTCACCTCTAAGTAGTTGCAGGTTTTTCCTTGAAGGATCGAACTTGAGACCTTTGTTATTGTTTCAAACTTATATACTTATGTCAATGATCTCAAGAAATTCAAAATCTTGAAGTTCGTCAAAACATCCAAAGAAATATCATAATTATATTTGAATGGTGCCACAGCAATAATTCAAATCTCGATGTCAAAAATTGCTGTGTGATCAGGAACTTCTCATTTGGGACAAACTGTATCTTGGGCTAACAGAACCATGACAATTTTATATAATCTGTTGCATAATAATATTAACTTCACGTATTTCGTATCAAAAATAAATTTCTATGTTCATTATCATGGCACTAGATATTCTTCTTAGATTGTGCAAAAACAATGCATTCAAATCACCCGTCACCGATTCGTTGTAAAAATGTTAATACAATTTGCCATTCCTCAGTGATATTTGCCGCTGCATTATATCTAACGTATCCATTGATATACTTTTCTATTAACAATATTTTACAAATTTTGAAAAGTTAAGTTTTTGAGCATTTTCTGTAATCAGGTCCTGTACCCGTTAGAAATGAACCAATTATTATTATTATTATAAAAGCTAGCTTTAATTTTGATGTGATTGGTTGATTTTTATAAGTCTCTCAATACCAAGTTATCCCTGCAATGCCACAACGGGTTTTATAGATTAAAAAATATTTTAATCACCTAAAATGTTCACGTCAGAAATACTGAGTAAGCATTTTTTCTCAAAAACTAAACTCATCCGCCCTTCGACAATATTGGGCCTCGTAGCAATTTCACCCAGTACCCCACTGCTTCTACCTGCATCGGTTGACATTTTTTGTGAGACTTTTTGTACGTAAAATATAGGCAGAGCCAGCAATAGATTTTGTTTCGTGTTCAAAACATTTTAAACTGTTTGGGAATATGGGATTCTCGGAATTGGAACTACTTGTTAGCGATTGTTTTATAACACAAAATGCAAGGGTAATGAATTAGCCTGTTTTATTTCGACCATTCTCATCGTTAAGAAATGACAAAATATTTTAATACCGAATGGGATGGGGTCGTTTGTTTTTCGGGTCGGGTAATTGGAGACTTGATGAATTCAAACTGGTTTCTACTTACTTCGGATGTCAATGGTGACTGCGAATAAATATAGTTGTGTCTACTTTCAGTCTGTGATATCAATGAAACTTGAAGGATTTTGAAACCAAAAGTGGTTTGTGCCACGGTGTGAAATAATAGACACCACTTCACAAAACACTTTATTACCATTCCAATATTCACAATAAATCCAACTTGATGAAACTTCTTTCATCAGTTTCATCTGTCATTTAGGATAAGAAAAGGAAGAAAAAAGAAGAAGAAAAAGTCACAAGTCAATCCAGTCATCGAATGTTCACATTTTATATTTTATGGTTTGTTTTGTTTTAGTTGTAGTTTTATTTTTATTCGTCTTCGGTTTTTAATTTGTACGTTCAATAAAACTGGACAAATTTTTAATAAAAGAACATGGTGCAAGTACGAGCAAGGCAAAAGGTAATTGAAAATGATTATAATGTCTGTTTGGATGACTATTTTAGCTTGCACTTTATATTAGAAGTATTTGTTTTTAACAAGGTGATTTTTTACTGGAAGAATTTCACCAGTTTCATGTACTGAGGACGAGAACTACGACTTGATAAGATCACGATCACCACCAGGTTCACGTCATGAAACTTAAAAAAAAGTTTACTATCGAAAACTATCGATAATCATCGATAGCCAAAAGTCGAACTCTCGAATACTATCGATGGTCAAGACTATCGATAGTTCTCGACCCCTGTGGTAAATGGTTAAAAAGTTAATATGTTCATCACATATTGGATAAACAAATAAAAGAGCATTACAAAACCATGACATAACAAAATGATCTGTTCTTTGACCACAGAACTACAGAATACCGTACAAAAGAGCACAGAACAGGATCCATAAACGTGATTATTATCAACAGAAAAAAAATTTGGAGTTGTCGAGAGAAAATCGTGATAAATATTCGATCGAAACTAAATTATATATCTAATAACTTTCAAATAATTTAAATTTACCGCGAAAATTGACATTAAACAACAACAACACAGAATATAGGCCACAGAAACTTGACCCTCAAAATCTAATTACCTCCAGATAGGAATACACAACTATAAATGTAGGAAATACATTTATAGTTGTATTGAAATCATAATTGATCTGAATCTATATTTATAAATGCTGAAGTCACTCACTAAACATTCACTCATTATTCTCTGTTTTTCCGTACTGGTAAGCCCTAGGAAGCTATAATTTGATATGAAGGTGGTTCTCAGGTCTTAGATGCGCAGAAAGGAAGGATTTTCAAATTTTCAACTGGGGTGGGATAGAAGAGGCTCGTTTTCATTTGAAAGTTACCTTTTCATCAATGTTTCTCCATACCGGTATATTTTCGGAGGCTGAACTTTTGCAAGTAGGTTCATTTTATATTTTAGGCTGGCAATAAGAAAGGATTTTCGAAAATTCCAACTGAGGCGCCAGTCGCGGGGAAAAAAGGCGCGTCCATAAAACAAAATTACCGTTTATTCATTGTTTCTTCATGCTCTTAAGTTTCTGTTTGGTGAATTTGTATTTGGTATCAGCATTGCACCCGTGCGGAGCTGGGTCATTTTTCACAACCATTTTGACATTTCAAATTGAGGATACAGTTGTACACTAGTGAGTTGCGACATTGAAATAAATGTAAGATGCTCACAACTTCAACAAGACCGCGAGTTTATTTTTGTCGCAAAACGCGGGGTTATACAAACAGAAAGACAAAAAAACAATGAAAATCAATGTACCTTCCACCGAACGACGTATAGTTATGAGACCCGAGATGGACCAGATAGGAGGAATAATATTAATTTGGAAAATTCGTTCGAGCCGCGCGGTGGCAGCAATCTCGCTCCGAAACGATCACAGCACGCTTGATGTTATCGCACAAAATTAGATTTAAGTGGTGTCGTAAACTAGTCGATTTGATAACCCGAACCCAAAACTTTCAACGCTTTATTTACGTTTTTTATAAGTGTTCCCTTGTCGAAAGGAGCTTCTGTGTAATAAATGCCAATTAGAGGGAAACAATAAAGCGTGCTTTGTTTATGTTGCTATAAATGGGTATGGATTATGGGAAAATTTAATGGGAATTGATGTTGTTTCGGTATGTGTTAACAACAAGAAAAGATAAATAACAGGTGCCACTTGAAAAAGTCCCAAAACACGAAAAGGATAATTAATGAAATTTTTTTTACAACTGTGTCATTTGAAACAAACTTCAACAAATTCAATCAATAAAGTGTGCATTTATGAAACTTCAACTTTCATCTTTACGTTCATTTTCAATTTAACTACAACTATGTCATCAAGAATGACAGATATTTCATGGAACACTATTGTTTCCTAAACTAGTCATGTCAACCTAATGTTTTGGTTTCCGTGCATAAAATGCTGTACTAAATCTGAAAACCAACAAACCATCTTCCATAGTAAAAGTGGAACTGAAAGTGAAGATAAAAGTTGTTGCTACATGAATCCACCTTTAGTTAGATCAAATCTCACTTCATTTATTGCTGAAAATCTGAAATCTCATATATTATATTTTTTGATTTTCCCATCTCCATCGATAGATGTATGCTAAAATTAATTAGATTTTTCTTGCTGTTCTCATTATCTTCTCAACTCTGATTCAGTTTTGTGCATCCACGTCACTGCGTACCGAAAGACATAACCTTATTTCAGATACAAAAGAAAATAACCTCGGAATAAATGAAATACGTAGGTGGCTTGGACAGGAGATGAATGCTTGTTTCAGTAGCTGACGATTTGAAAATTATCTGATGTTCAATCTCATGAAGAACGACGAATTCGTGATCAAGAGTAATGATTATTCAAAAGAGATTTGACTAGTGAAAGGGGTTAGAGGTATTTTCGTGTTCCATGACTTTTTGTCATACATACCAATCTTATCTTGAATATGACACACCTCATCATTTACGTATACTCTGTTCTTGAAGTTTCATGAGATAATTACAGAAAAAATAATCTTGAAATACATACATAAGTTTTATATATTTTGGTTGCAAGATATATATTTTCATACGATGATGATGATTGCAGGTTTATGTGTGGTTGTTTCAGTCCACGTATGAAACCTCTTGAAAATATGTGATTTTATAGAATTGATTAGCAAAAAGAAATATTTCCATTCAGTTTCATTGAATTTGGTTCATGCTTGAAAATTGTGAAACAAACAGTTTTTTCACAGGACATTTTATTGAACTTTATAAAATAAAATAATCATTATAATTGATCATTATAAAATGATACATTTTAGATTATTTTTTGGATCAAAATCTATCATGTGTAGTTATTGGTAACATTGCATAGAGTAGAAGTTGGCAACACTGACATGGATGAGGCCCGCGCCAGTGATAGGATAGACAAGAATTAAGAATTTATGAAACATTATTGTAATGACTTCTTATTAATTGAAGGATTTGAACAATAATCATTGGCTATTAGTGTAAATAGGTGTCGGGTTGAAACCTGGAGTGTGTAATTGAATACTGGAGAATCATGGAATCGTTATTTAAACCACCTGAGCCCTTGTGCATTCAAGGTAGGAAACGAATTCGAACAAAGGAAACAATCATTAGAAAATGAAGATATCAAGAAGCAAGTAGATGTATTTTTGAGCTTGCTTGGAGAAGATGTGTTGGACATTTACAACTCATTCACATTGACAAGAGAAAATAAATCCTTGAAAGAAATAAGGAAGACATTTCAGGAAGATTGCTCCCCTCAAAGGAATTAAATATATGAGAGGTTTATATTTAACTCTAGAGGTCAGAAGGAAGGTCAGTGTTGCCAACTACTACTCTGTACAATGTTATCAATAACTACACATGTGATACATAAAATGTCAATTTGGCAAGTTTCACCAAATAACAAAGTTCTCTGGTAAATATTCGTTTTGAGGATACCTACGTATTTTGATGCGTAGATTACGAATTCGAAAGAAAAAAGCAGCGCTCTCCCTTATTTACAAAGTTAAAGCCCTTCAAAATTCAGAAAAGGGCAACTTTTCAACCTTCTTTTTCACAAGATAAACTATTTAAAAACAGTATCTATTCACTAGGCCACCTTTAAACCTTATTCCTCCTCAATTGACACTTTTCAATTCAACAATCAACATTTTTCTTATAAAAAACCTAATTTAAAAACGAATGCTTGCATCAGTCGTACCAACTATGTCATTAACCTTAAAAACGTAAAATACAGATAGGTATATAACCAAAAAGCAGCTCCACACATTTTTTAACATTTTTATTGAAAAAATGTTGATTGTTGAAGTGAAAAGTGTTGAGGAAGGAGAAATAAGGTTTAAAGGTGTTTTAGTGAATAAATGCTTGTGTTTTTAAATAGTTTATCTTGTGAAAAAGAAGGCTGAAAAGTTGCCCTTTTCTGAACATTGAAGGGCCATGACTTTGTAAATAAGGGAGAGCGCCGCTTCTTTCTTTCGGATTCGTAATCTACGCATCAAAATACGTAAGTACACTCAAAATTTTTTCAAAATCGCCCCCCTTTGTAGCAACATAGCTATTCGCAGACCGTAACAGAACCAACCCGACTCCAACTAGAAAAATTTTCGCCGGAAAATTCCAGATTTGAATTGGGTTCGAACCTACGACCATTGGATGGTCAGTTAGAGGCACTATTACTTATGCGAATTCATCGATTAGTCACTGGAATTCAATTTAATTAAAGAGTGGAGTGGTTATTTTGAGGGAAAGAGAATAAAATCGTAAAATGAGTGGTCTATCACACAAAAAAATTCAAAAAACTAAATTCCGAAGCCTACTTTCCCACCTGAATTTCCGAGAAACCATTAGAGCTCGCAGTAAAAGTTTTTCAAAATCTCCCTAGGACACCGTCGTGTACACACAAAGACCGAACACCCAACATGTCTTCTTCAGATTCCGGGAATTCTAAATAAAGACAGGTAGAAATGCCAAAGAATCTCATTAGGTCTTTGATTTAATTAACGTAAAACATATAAATGTGAACCCGCGATACTTTATTATGGAATAATAAATTGGATTGAAATTATCACGTCGTTGGGCCACCGAAAATTCAAAATTATACATTCCTCAATTTTTCTCGTACGGAGGATCGTAAAAGAACGTTCTTTCTCATCAATATAAAGTGATATTTAAAGCCTATACCTTGTTAATGTTTTAACATAACATTAAACACCGTAAGACGTCGCATATACCACATTATGTACGCCTACTGTCATTACTTGTGTTCCTTTTTGGACGTGGCTACTGCCTCAACCGAGCGTTAACACTAAGACAACATTTTATCGAATAACTAATAACTTTCGATTGACAAGATATTGGAATATATGAATATGAAAATAATAATATGTCTTTATTCACCATAAAAGTTCAATTAAAACTGAGAAAAAAACACTTTCAGGATACATGCGAACAAGTGGTGTATCAGCCTAGGCTGTATTTCCAAGGTCGGGGAGCGACTAGAGACGTAAGAGACAAGAGACAGTTAGGTGAGTATTTAGTCTTTTTTTCGAAGTTTTCAATAGTATAAGATCGAAACTCAGAGGGTAGTCGATAATACGAGAAAAAGCGGTTGAAGATGGAAGATTTGATTTTGGGATGACTGAAACTGAACTGTTCCATGTGGTGAAACTTTTAATTATTGAGAATGTTCTAAGCTTCTTCAGTAAGTAATCACGTTGATGAGATATCAAAACTCTATGTGTGTTGGTGAGTGAATGCAGTGCTCTAAGTTTCGCAACTTTTAACCATAGAGATCAATGTCGCCCATTGTCGCCCATTGAAAAAATCCTTTAACCTACTTAAATATTCATCAGATTTGATTAAAAAAAATCTGTTCAAAATCTGTTTTTCCGTTAAGCAGCTGTCGTACCCCTACGAATAACAACTCTCAGAAGTCGAAACTTGTGCGAACTAAGGATTACCGAGGTCTTACCCTTTAACGTGTGATTTCTAACACGGTTTGGAGGATAGCAAGTGAAAATCGATTGTTAATAACTCAAAACATCATTCCTTATAGTCCGTGTTCGATTAATTTCTCATGAGAGAGAGTTTCCTCGAATTCCTATTTGAAAAATGTTTCTAGTTATTATCACTTCATTGGAGTTTGATAACGGTGTGGCTTTAGAGATTCGAGTACACGCTTGACATTCCGGCTTTTACAACCAATACAGATTTTTATTTTGGTTCTACCGGTCAGAATATTTGTACATATATAGAATTTCCCGCTAATTTATCATAAATTCTACCGGCGACATTCAACTGAATGCCAACCCGCGGTAAGTGTCCATATAATTAACAAATTTTTCACGTTGAATTTGACGTATTTATAAGTTACCGTCATTTATTTAAAGAGCATTTCAGCATTCCAACAGTGAAAAGTTGTGACACTCCAAAATTCCAGCTTTACCAACCCGGTTTTATAATACATATAAATTCGGGCGATGCTACCTGAAAAAAATCGACCATTAAATGTCCCGTCTTATCAAATAACAGAAATCTGTATCGAGTAACACGAAAATGGAATGGCCGCTGATAATCAATGGACATTAATTTGTTCGCTCATTTTCACGCAAGTTGCTGCGCCTGCCAAGAGGACGAGCGGCAGAACTACTCGTAGACTTGGATCCCTGCAAAAGGGATCCTATGAGACTTTTGGAGAGACAGTGAACTGTTATTTTTTTATAAATCCAAAGGAAAATGCATTTTTATACTAAACAGAACGGTACTGACTACGATTTGATTGGTATAACTTTAGGAGTTAGGACGGTAGCTTTGTAGATTGACGTGGTTGGTTTGCTCCACTCACTCAATCGACCGCTGTGTGAATCGGTGGTTCAAGCCGCGAGGCCAGACGATCGATTTTCACTTCCTATCGTCCAACCTGTGCTAGGAATAACACGTTGAAAGGTAAGACCTCATTAGTCCTTAGCTCGCACAAGTTTCGACTTCTGAGGGTTATCGTTCGAAGGGGGACGACAGCTGGTTAACGGTAAAAACAGATTTTATGCCGAAACAACATACTAAGCGAGGATCAATTCGGATTTCAAAAACGCAAGAATACGAATGATGCCATATTGGCGCTAATGACCAAAGTCTACAAACGAATTAATGAAGGGCAATCAACCGCGGCAGTATTTTGCGACCTAACCAAGGCCCAAATTCTGTTAGACAAACTTGATTATTATGGTTTCAGAGGAATTAGCCTGCAGTAGATTAGATCTCACCTAGAGAATCGTAGCCAGTTGGTAAAAACTGACCACTATTCACGTATTGGAGCTACTAGATGTGGTGTGCCTCAGGGTTCGGTACTGGGACCTATTTTATTTTTGTTATATGTCAACGATATCTCCCATTTGAATATATCTGGGAGGTTCACGTTATTTGCAGATGATACCACTATACTTTGGCACAGTAGTGATGAAACAGCTTTACACAATGTCATACAACGTGATCTCGAAACAATAAAAACGTGGTTTGACAATAATCTCCTTGTACTCAACATCTCCAAAACTGACTTGTTAACCTTCAAATGTGAATTGGACACAATAATTCTTGATTCAACTAATATTGACAATTCCCCCTGCACAAAATTCTTGGGTCTTCATATTGACAGTAACCTGAGATTCGATGAACATGTTAAAAAACTGTCTAAAAAACTATCCTCTGGGTGCTATGCCATTAGAGTCATCAATAATGAGGTAGGATTTGCAGCAGCAAAATCTGCCTACCATGCATTAATTGAATCTCATATAAGTTATGCAGTTGCTTTTTGGGGTGCATGCAATAAAAATTTATTACAGATGATCCAAGTTGTACAAAAAAAGAGCCATTAGAGCCCTCTTCAAGATTAAGAGTCGCAAATCGTGCAAAGAATACTTTAAAAATCACCAAATCCTCACAGTGATCTCTATTTTTATATTGGAAACATCTTGTTTGATTCATAAGCACCGTGATCTATGTAAAGGAGCGTCATCGTCTTACAATACTCGATCTTCCCGCCTCGTAAAGGACTCTATTATATATAACGGCTTGAAAATATACAACTACCTTCCAGCAAGAATTAGGGAAATCAAGAATTATAATAGATTCAGAGGTAGTGTGAAGGTTTTACTCTTTGATCATCCCTTCTATAGCTTGGATGAATTTTTTATAGCCAAATTATCTGAATGAACTCATTATCCATATCTGTCATTGCTGAGGCTCAATTATGTGAATATGTATGTATGGATGGGTGTATATATATATGTACCATTATTTACTCTAATTTGATCAGATCCTGTGTTTATTTGTGTTTATACATCTGTAAGTGTTATTTTAACTATATTTTAACATACATCCATGTACGACAACTGACTTTGTCAACAAGAATTGTATTCTTTCGACAATAAAGCATATTCTGATTCTGATTCTAAACAGAACAGAACAGAATTTGCCCTGCATCGGGAGACGTTGGAATACCCCTTCGCAAGAACAGGTCACCCATATAGGTAATAGCCCTCTTCTCAGTGTCACCAAGCGAACTTATGAAATATCGGGCGCCTTCACTGTAGAAAGTCCTATCACGTTATTGCGGAGGCTACCGCGGTGAATCTCCTTTCCCTATCTACTCTATTACTATGAAATAACCAATAAGTTTGACCAATCTTTTCTGTTACATCGGAACAAGAGCATGAGCTTCTCAGTTCTCCAATTGTCAGTTATCCAGCTGGAAAAAGCCCTACGTGGCCAAATCTGGAGTTATTTATAGCTTATACTTATACATTCCCTCATATGGGAAGGTTATTGCGGTCACCTTGACCTTCTACCAATCAACTAAAAGCTCTTCGGTATGCTATAATGAGGCTGCGGTAGAGAGAAGATGATCCACAGGTTTGAATCCAGCCTAAATGTTAACAGGTTAACTGAGGTTCAGGAGAGGGTTTCCTGTAAGGGCCCTTCCAAGGCTCAAGCCATGGGTGGGCTTGTTCCTGGCGTTGATCACAGGAGACCAGCTTCTCAAGCTACATTTTAGTGTTGATTACCTGTATGAAAATAGACGCCTTGACCTGACAATCTCTGTATCTACCAATCAACTGAAAGTTCTGCCGTAGAGGATGATCCAGAAGATGGTCCACAGGTACGAATCCAGAGTTATAGATTCCTGTCTGGAAGTGAACAGGTTAGCTGAAAGGTCCAGGAGAGCGTTTTTGGTTGATGGGAGGGCCTTTTCACGTTCCGACAACCTCTATATTTACCAATCAACCGAATGCTCTTTGGTATGCTATTATGGCTGCGGTAGAAGAGGGTCAACAGGTATGGATCCAAAATTAAATGAAGAGGAACTGTCCTTTCTCTTGACATACCGTATGTTCAATTTCTATATGTCACATTAGAAATTTTATCTCACAAGTTCGATAAGTTTTCAACTTCACTATCGTTAATAAAATTTTATTTATTCAAATTAACCAGTTTCAATTCTGACAAGTGACAGATGACTTTTGAAGCCACTCAAATTTAAGCTCCCACTTCTTGACATACCTGTAACATATCTGTAACTTATGTTCCTATTATTTTTTTTGCAATTTTCACTCTAACATTTTTACTGTGGAAGATAGTTTCAGATAGAACAGTCATTGATTGACCTTATCTTATATTTGGTTTCAATAAATACTTGGAATATAATGTGTCGTGAAAAAAATAGATTCATTTCAAATATTTTATAAATTGTTCGTTTGAAGAAATCCAATTACGCACCCTATCTTGTTTTTCCATTGTAAATAAATACTACCAACCCAACTACCAACCTAACATCCAACGTTAACATTTTATAACACATCCACTAATCACTAACCGCAAAATAAAAGTCTCTTAACGTCAATCTCTCAATGTCAATCTACGAGAACTCATAGTCCCAGTTCAAATCACATTATTCGTTGAATAACATATTTGAAAAAAATCGAAATTTGTTCTGCAGCTCGTTCTCCATAAAAACGATTAGTTGAATGTGTCGGCAATATTTGACATAGTTTAGTGATTTTAGAAATTGAGGATTGAATAACAAACAAACTATAAAGAAAGACAATATATTAGTGTTTTGATTCTCAGGAGTAGAAAATAAAATTTTGCTACTTGACAATAATGAATACCTGGAAAAACACTCGGATTTGTCTTTTTCGGCGGCTCGTCAAAGGCTCCGTCATCATCCGCGGACGGACGTAAGAAGTTCGAAAAAGTGTGTATGCACCTTAACCCGCTCGCCTAGCGAGATGCGGGGGTGAGATATACGCGAATCGAAGCGGCTCTCTATGATGTGCGGCGTGACGCTATGCGGACAAATGACAGACGTTAAAGGCTACGTGATCTGAACTATGCATATGCGAGAGGACGCGGTCTTTGTTAGTGTGAGAATCGCTACATACTCTGCGAAAATCTTTACCGCTCATCTCGCTCATAAAGCAGATAAGGATTTTTATGGTACAGAAAAGCTAATTTCTCGGCCGTATATAGATTGCGTGGCGGTATTGTGTTTCTTATTGAGGATAATAGCAGAAAAATTGACGACAAATTAAAGTCGCGGTTATAAATAGGCGTTTTTTAAGGGGACGCAGTCTAAGGAGTCATGAGAAATACATCCTCAGTCGTCTAATGGTCATATAGCATATAGACTCTTGGCTTTATGAAGATTTGTGAAGATTTGACTCTAGATAAGAGCTTTTACAAAAACAATATCAATTTGAACAATTCCATTGTATAATAAATCTTAAATTTGAAAATCCCTTCTCTCGAAAATTTCGATTCATCAGTCCAAATAATTTTATTTAAAAAAAGTGGATCTTCTTGAATGCGTGTCAACAACATTTCACAAAATTCTACTCTCTGTTGAGGATCTTGAGGCTTCATTGCTTGAATTTTGGTGAATTTATAATCATGCATTTTATGTCTTCGCAAGATTCTTTGAACCGATGAATATTTTATACCCAAATCTTCTTCAGCATAAGAACTTCGTTTGAATAGTTTTGTTCCATCGTTTTGAAGGTATTTGCAACTTCTGAAGTGACGAAAATGTCGATATTATTAGGAGAATGTCACAACGCTACTGTCAAATAGTAATCATGGCCTGCTTACCAAATACCGAATGGAAATACCATTCTGAAGGGACATTTTTACAAATAAATGTTCATAAGTCCGAAACTTGACTAGTTAGGTATAGGTATGATATACATAGAAAAAAAGCAAATTTCAGCAGCTTTCCGAATTTTCAATAATATACAGGGTGTTCCATTTGAAATAATCAAATTTCAGCAACTTTTTCAAGCAATCAAAAAAACTATATTTTTTTACCACCCTGTATTGAAGTAACGGAGATTAGGCTGACGTGTGGGAAGTGTCCAAGTATCACCTAACTCCAAACCAAATTTCGATATCATAGTACTTCTTAACTAAAAGATGTCGGCATTTTTAGAAGTCATGATTTTCGAAGAAAAAAATTGAAATTAATTTTTATTTCGAAAACGGTAACAGATAGGTATAGGGAAATATCAAGAAAAGTTGTCGGGCAATTGTTGGAGATTCCAAAAATAATATTATATACAGAGTGTTCCATTTGAAAAATCAAAGTTGCTACTGCTTTCTAATAGAAGCGGCAACACCGCATTGTCGAAAATATTTTAGTTGGCTAGAGAATGTACGAATATGCCCTCCATTAAATTTTCGAAGTGATCCGTTGTCTGGTTCACCAGAAACGCCTAATGTGCCATCCACCGTGAATCAGCCTGTATATGTGAGTAAGTAGTATTCAGAAGTACTTTAAATTATCACCCTGTTATTTGAATCCCTACTTTCCCACTCACCTGTATAAACGAAATGGAAGGTAGCGAGCTATATCGTTTACTTGAACTATACATTTTAGATCTTCTTTGAATAATTTCTTCATATTTCCAAAGCACACCTGGTACACATACACATGGATCTGTTCAAATAAACGACAAAACAAAACAGTACAAGAACATTTCCAGATGTGATACCGACTCGTTTCGTATTCGCCGGTGGACATTTCGTTGGAACCATGCTGGCTGGGAGTTTAACGATGGTCACGACAGAAAGAATACCTTTACGATGTGTGTTCGACCTTTATCTTAACTTATTGTTATTAGCGTTCGATTTATTTTGATGGGCGAAGACGAGCGCAAGAAATATGCTTGAAATTTCTCTACTCTCACGGCTGCTTCTGAGAACTCGACGAGAGGGGTATCTCTTACTGGAATACCTACCCTCATTTCATTTTTCACATTCCGATTCCGATGTTGGTTCATCTGTCACTAATGATGGGCTCATGTATACAAGGTGAATACATACATATTTGGCCGTGGTGATCTAGAAAATATGTTTTATTTCGCGATGATGCTTTTTCTACAAAAGAAACATAGAAATCATGCAGGCGTGTATAGGACTGATTTTTTTTTAATTGAGGTTGGAACTGAAGTTCATCAAAAGAATTTATACTCATCCATCTCTGCCAATCCCAACAGGTCTAGATCCTTCTAGTCGCTAGCTGAAGCCGTTAATGAAAACTTCGCAAAAACCACAATTATACCACTAACACAACCGGAGGCAACAACAGCCATAGAAATAGCAAATCTACTAGCTAAACAATTTGCGTCCCACACCACAGTTGATTTTCTGGTGAAGGCAACAAACACTATTCCCACACTTGTATCCACAATGCCGAAAATTACTTTTCGGCAGCGTCTTGTCAGGCGAATTTTGAAACAGTTCAATATCAACAAGGCTTCTGGTCCTGATGAAGAGCCCGTCATCGTACTTGAAAATTTAGCAAATGAAGTCACATCAGTATTTTGCAGACTTTTCAACCTTTCTCACAAGAAAATAGTTGTTCCTTCTTGTCGGAAGATTGATCGCGTTCAGCGTATCCCCAGAAACGGCAAGAAAAATCTTTCAAATAACTATAGACCAATCTCTTTGCTATCAATGATTTCAAATATCTCTGAGGATTCACTACAAAAACACACTTTTGTCTATTTTCCACGATAGTTCTTTATTGTTGACTAGTTTCAGCTATTACACCATTTTCAAAACTAACTGATTACATTTAAATCTGAGTAAATAATACTTAAGTTGTCTATCCTATCATAAATAATTTGGTACCTACATTTTGTATACCTGTAATATCCATGAACATAACAAAACAAAGCTTTTGATATAATGTAGGTTTTGGTAACTGGATTATAGATTCAGGAGAGGACTATTATTTAGATCAAGTTGTTTGTTAAGGACAATAGAATTGAGATTTTTCTTTGACTTGTTTATTTCCATGAATTTCAACAGATTCATCATTTCCCCTTTTTGCAAGTGTGAAGGATCTTTAAATTATCTTTATCTATTTTATGTTTCGAATTTTGAAGATGTTCGTTCATTAATGATTTTTCCGTTTCTGATCGGATTTTCACGTGCCCGTTTCTGATCGGATTTTCACGTGTCCGTTTCTGATCGGATTTTCACGTGTCCGTTTCTGATCGGATTTTCACGTGTCCCTTTCTAATCAGATTTTCACGTGTTCGTTTCGAATCGGATTTTCACGTGTTCGTTTCGAGGCGAGATTTTCAAGTGTTTACTTAGAGTAGGATTTTCTCGTGTTCGTGTTTTCACGCGTCTATTTGTGATCGGATTTTCACGTGTCTGTGTTTTCACGAGTTCGTTTTTAATCGGATTTTCACGTGTTTGTTTCGAATAGGACTTTCATATAATTGTTTCGGGTCGGATTTTCACGTATTCGTATTTGTTTCGAATTGGATTTTCACGTGTTTGTTTCGAATCGGATTTCCATGTATCCGTTTCTAATCGGACTTTCACGTCTTTGTTTCGAATCGGATTTTCATGTATTCGTTTGTAATCGGATTTTCACGCGTTTGTTTCGAATCGGATTTTCATATAATTGTTTCGAGTCGGATTTTCATGTATTCGTATTTGTTTCGAATCGGATTTTCTCGTGTTCGTTTCGAATCGGATTTCCATGTATCCGCTTCTAATCGGACTTTCACGTGTTTGTAACAAATAAAATTTTCATGTACCCATTTCTAATCGTACTTTCACGGATTTGTTTCGAATCGGATTTTCATGTATCCGTTTCTAATCGGACTTTCACGTGTATGTATCAAGTTGGATTTTCACGTGTTTGTTTTGAATTTGATTTTCACGTGTTTGTTTTGAATAGGAGTTTCACGTGTTACGAATCGGTTTTTCACGTGTTTCTTACGAATCGGGGTATCACATGGCCGTTTCGAATCGGATTTTCATGTATCCGTTTCTAATTGGGTTTTTACGTGCCCGTCCAGAATAGAATTTTCACGGATTCGTTTCGAATCGGATTTTCATGTATCCGTTTCTAATCGGACTTTCACGTGTTTGTTTCGAGTCGGATTTTCAAGTGTTTGTTTCGAATCGGATTTTCACGTGTTTGTTTCGAATCGGATTTTCACGTGTTCGTTTCGAATTGGACTTTCACGTGTTTGTTTTGAATAGGAGTTTCATGTGTTTGTTTTGAATAGGAATCTCACGTGTTACGAATCGGATTTTTACGTGTTTTTTAAGAATCGGATTTTCACGTGTTTCCTACGAATCGGATTTTCATGTATCCGTTCCTAATCGGGTTTTCACGTGCATGTCCAGAGTATGATTTTCACGGATTCGTTTCGAATCGGATTTTCATGTATCCGTTTCTAATCGGACTTTCACGTGTTCGTTTCGAATTGGACTTTCACGTGTTTGTTTTTAATAGGAGTTTCACGTGTTTGTTAGGAATTGGAATTTCACATGTTTCTTACGAATCGGGGTTTCCCCTAGCCGTTTCGATTCGGATTTTCATGTATCCGTTTCAAACCAGAGTTTCACGTGCCCCTTCAGAATAGGATTTTCACGCGTTCATTTTGAATAGGATTTTTGTTTGTATTCTTTTCTAATCGGACTTTCACGTGTTCGTTTCGAATAGGATTTTCACGTGTTTGTTTCGAATATGATTTTCATGTATCCGTTTCTAATCAGAGTTTCACGTGTCCGTTTAGAATAGGATTTTCACGTGTTTATTTTGCATCGAATTTTTGTGTGTACGTTTGGACACAGGAAATAATATATTTTCTTAATTATGTCGTCTATGTGTTCCTCCGTCTGTCATAAGAGTTTTTTTTTTATTTTCTCAAGAAAGAAATGTAATATTGAATATTCGAAATTTTTGTCCGTTATTGGGACAGTAGTGGTTTAGATATCTGGCTTTAAAAAATGGAAAAAACAATTTTTTCACAATCTTGCCTTATTTTCATAGTATGTAAGTAACCCGCGAAACACTTACCTCATTTTTTAAACAGTATACGTATAATGAATCACAAAAAATAAACCAGAAAATACTATCAGCAACACTTCATATGCATTCATCAAAATATGTCAACATTGTATACCTGAAGATTAATTTCAAAGGCTGGATCTGAAAATGATTCTCTTGCCATTATTATCAAGATATGAAACGATTTTCATCGAACTTGGCACTTGTCAACTTCACCACATACTTCGTAACACACGTCTCATCTTCCTAGAGATACGGATAAATTTATACTCGTACACTTACATCACACAAGATTCATAATATCGAATCGATTCTCTTGTACATCCAATGAAATTGTAATTACTCCTTTCTCGCATGTAATCAGCCAGATCATCACAGAAATAATAACTCAACAATACCAGCCATTTGCTGCATTAGCATCACAATCAATCCATCGGAGACAAAAAAAAACTTTCGACGTCAATAATCTCGTTAAGTATGAAAAATCACTTTGTAATAAATGACGAATCGGTTGAAATGATGCTGTGGAATTCACAACACTCACGGTTGAACAATAGACCAGTAATCGAAGATAACTATCATATTAATTCTTCACTTGTTATCCCGAAGATATAATTTCTAAAAAAATTTGTGCAATTGTGCAACCGTCTATGTTATATTTCTTTAACCTCAATAGTTTTTGTCGGATACAACCCTCAATGGCCAAAATATTCATGACTTTTGCCAGTTCATCTCCACTGAAATTATAATTATTTCCAAATTGAATAAAACAAAGAATGTAGTCTGGAACCGCCGGTAAAATTCTAGACGAGTACCGAACCGTCTACAGAATTCTCGAAAGGACCTTTACCGATATCAGCCCGTCTTCCCGACCCAAGAGGGCAGTTCAGAAAGTGAATCGAACGGCTAAATAAAAAATTCGAATAGTGGAAATAAATTAAGCGTTAGTTGCTAAGTGTTATAATAAATGAATTAGTTTGTGATTATTGAAATATTGTTGGAGATAAATTTGTTCAACACAGTTAATTCATTAATTTCAATAGCTATTTTTCGTGTATGCTGGCAGTGGTGTGCCTGACGTTCTGTTTACAGCTGCGGTAGACATTATGAAAGACATTGAAGCAACGGACGAAATTCTCTAGTTGTTCTTTGAGCAGATACTATGTTCTAAAATCATTATACGATCCCTATATTTCTGAAGTTGAATATAGAATGATGAAAATAATGTTTGTCTAATTTCTACCAAGTTACGACTAGTTTCGGTTTAATAGACCATTTTCAAGTAACTAATACATCAAGTCAAGACAAGTCCTTGAATATACACTGAAAAGGTCAGGTACCTGTAATACGTACCTGAAATAACAAATGCTATCTGAATAATCAATACCACAATAAGTAATTATCTTCTATAATATATCACGATTACCAACCGTTGAATGGTCCTAAACTAGATGTCAAAATTCACAAATTCAGTTTCAAATTTGGCACATCTTCTGTCGTTAACATATCAGGTTACATTTTCAAAAAAAAACATATTACTTAATTTATGTTGAAATATTCTTCTCTTCTACTCAATATTTCACCCCGTTTAAGTGATATTTGGGATAATAGCTCGAAGGTGAGAATATGCTTGATAAGGAGTCTGTCTACAAAAAAATAATAATAAACTTCTGGTTGAAATCATATATAGACGTTGTTGAATTACGACGATGAATACTGTGCTGCGAAAATAAATGAATGATCAACTAAGTCAGTTCGTCCTCATTTGCTGAATCGTGGCTGCGTATTTTTCTTTAAAAAGCACTATACAACTCAGACACAAAATGAACAGTTCTGAAAATGAGAAAAATCATCTTCAAAGTGTCCCAATAATATACTTCAAAAACTTCAAAGTCACCAAGAATTCGAAATCTCACACATAAAATAAATATAGTTTAAAAAAACTAAAAAACACGCTTTTAAAGAACGTCGAACTAAAAAGTTGATTTTTTTTAAATAAGCTTAAGATAATAACGGACGAAAAATATTAGTGATATTGTGAAAAAAAGTACGGGCGCTTGATATAATCGCGTCTCTATTTCTATGGAGTTAGGTATTTCAGATCTGAAGTATAGGTACACGAACAGGCCAAACAACATTCTTTGTTTAAAAGACAGAATGAGGTATAAACTGAGTTAATTCTCTCAGACACGAAACAAAATGGAAATAAATATAGTTTAAAAAACTATTTTCATTTTTTAGTTTCATATGCTGTAAAAGCGTGTTTTTTAGTTTTTTTTAAACTATATTTATTTTATCTAAACTTTGGGATCAATCAGCCGTATATTGTTTAGAGAAATGACCATTGATATTTTCCGATTCCGGAGAGGGAGCCTGAAAATCAGTTACCAAGCCCAAAGCAGCAGACGTGCAAAGGAGGGTTACAAATAAGGCAGCAGGCGCATGTGTTAATAAAAAAAATACTTTTTTCAAATGAAGAAATAAATGTAAAGTGAGTTCGAATTATATCAAGGAGGTTAGGAACAGCGCCATCTGCCTGCGAATAGATCAAGCAATAATCTCGATATATCAAGGAGGTTTCGTACAGCGCCATCTGCCCACGAATAGATCAAGCAATAATGTCGATAATTCTGTTAATTACAGATCCAGATCTTGACAGTTACAAACAAACAAACATACATACATACATACATACACGTGAAGCTGATATTAAGCATGTAAAAACACCAAAATCGTGTTAATTACACCATTTATAACTCAAAAACGGCTAGACATATCTCAATGATTTTTGATATATCGGAAGAATTGTCTCTGCCCCGAATAGACGAATAACTATTAAAACATTTGAAATTTAGAATAAAAAAAAACAATTCGACGAAATTCAGTTTGTTCAGGTTATGACATCATCATGTTGATGCAGACATTTGTCATTCTGCGCGCAAAAATAATATATAATTGATGAAGTACGGCTTCTTCCACAGCGAAGCCGTGTTGCAATTGGATTGCAAAATATTGCTAATGAATAATCCACTGCAGATGAAGAAGAAATCGCACGAGAAGAGCACCGTATTCAGTATTGTCAGGTATACTGTTTTTGCTGTTGTTTTGGCTCTCAAGCCACTGTTGTATACTGTTCGAGAGTAAGCTACATACATAAATTATTAGAAAAATAACTGCAATAATCGGCGACAATTTTGTTACCCCTATAGGTGAATATAACAAAATATTAACAACTATTTCAGGAATAGAATTCTTATACCCAATATCCAAAGTGTCTTCTTGAACTGGCCTATAATCCGTAGTAGGTTTCGAATCGAAATCTCCATGTCATGCTAATAATTACTATTGTATGAGAGAGGTCGCCATGGATTACATACACACTGGTCGCCTGCTGATCAGGTGAATGTTCCAATCCAATGTTTGGTTTTACTCACCACACTCTATAGAAACATAATCCTAAAGGAATCTAAAAAAAAAATACAGATTTTTATAGTTGTTTATATTTACATATGATACAGTTTTTTGTGTCTTTTTTCACTGAACTTGTCTGCCATAAGTAGGCTTACCTTAATTTTGGTACACCATTCCAGGACCTCTTTTTTAATTGCTGGAAGCCAATCCCGGACAATCCCGATCATTTGTAAGTACGCATAGGGGAAAAACCACAAAAAAAAATAACTAGGAACAATTAATTACATTTTCTTCACACTGACCTGGACATACAGGAAAATATATAATGTTTGAAACCTAAATTGATGTGGTCATACTTTCATACAAACAACTGTCATCTATGACAATCGAAAATATAATGAAATTATTGCTGTCCAGTAGAAGATTAATATGTTCATTCAGTATGAATAAACGACTTTTCTTTGAATTACACTATCTCGTTATATCTGCACATTTCAATGTTAGTGAATTGTTCATATATATTATAAAAAAGTGGTCCAAGAACAGTTCCCTCGGGCACTCCCTAACTTATTACACAGCTTAACAAAAAAAAACTTGAAAACTTTGTTTACTTCAATAGCTGATTTTTATAGATTTTTGTGTGCTGAATCCAAATCTGGTCTCAGTTTTTTTGTATCACCCAAAGTTTTTGAGAAATTGCCTTTATATATACTTTACGGTATTGATGAAACACTATGTTAAACCACTATCATGGTTTTTATTTACAGTTGGTTACTTTAAATAATAATACAGTATTGTAATGTACGTTTCACTAGTCAGATGGAATTTCTTTCTTTTTTTTTTCTTTGAAGTTTCTTGTGTAGCTTTTCCTGCGATGAATCGCTTGTTAAGCTTCACGGTGAAGTGACCAACAGTAGTCTCCCATCATGTTGATGGGAGATGGTAACGTTTTTCCTCACTCTGCTCCTCACTAACATTTCCTAAATTTTCCGGGAAGTAATCAAAATCACCAAACATCCTAGTTTCTTAAAATTCTTCAACATGTTAGCTACAATGGTACGATATTCTGGGTCTTTTGCATTTCCCAAGAATTTTGTAACAAGTTGTTTGAATGATATCCATGCTTCTTTCTCATGTATGGTCATTGTGGTTTCGAAGTTTACGTCGAACATCATTTTTCGAATGTCGGGTTCTACAAAGACGCCTTTTTTAAGTTTAGCCTCTGGAAGGTTTGGAAATTTTTGACAGAGATACTTGAAAGAAGGTCCATCTTTAGGCAATGCATTTACAAACTATTTCATGAGGCCTAACCTTATACAATAGTCTAGTTCACATGTACTTTTTTTTGTAACATTTTTCAGTCCTGTGCAAAAATTACGACCAAGGTATCATTCAATTCGTATTTTTGCCTAGAAAGTTTAAGGAAAGGTCCGAAAACGCGCCTATAAAAATTACAAAAGTTATAAACAATTAAGTGAAAAAAATGGGGCTTTAGTTTTTTCTCAACATCTCGGAAAAATTTCAAAATTTTGGAAATTTGAAGAACCATTTGAAAAGATCAATGAATTTGCGTAAAAAAAGTCCAGACTCCCGAAACTGTATCTCGATTATTTATAATTTTTACAGAGCCCTGAAAATAGAGCCAAAATAGAATAAATTAAACAGTCTATATTTGCTATAGCACATTGGAACTCCTCATTATCTTGAATCTATATCTGACAGTACATCAGAAAAAATTTCAGTTTGAACAGAATTAAAATCATCTGGAGGTTCTGGAACCGACAAACCTATATCGTACCCCACTGGTCGGATGACGGAAATTAGGTTAGGGTAGCTGATTACCTTCTTGTTTTTCGAGTTATGGCCAGTAATATCAATACTACAAATGTAGCAATCATCAGTGTGGTTTCTAGGTTCCCTCCATACCATAGAAACAGCTTACTTGAAGGCTTTTTTCTCCTTTTTTGACCATTTTCTAAGAACTTCAACACAAACATAACATAGCTTTTGTGGGGACAAGATTTATCCTGATCCAAGTTTGATTCCAAAATAAGAGACATAAACCTTTTTCACAAAGTCTGTAATGTTTCTTTGATGTTTTTTAACAAGAAACTCACAACAAATATAACAAAAACTGTCAGCAGAGTTCTTAGAACCGTGATTGGATATTTTAATGAGCACAAGTACTGGAAACCAGAAAGTAAGGTTAGGTTGACAGTAAACAAAACATCAGCTGTGAACAGAACAATATAATACCCCTTTTTCTGGACAGTAAATGTGTATCAGCAGTACTGCCAACTCTTCTACATCCAGCACAAATTTTTTTACAATTTTATTTGTAGTACATAAAAGCTGTTAAATTCTGTAATAAATCAAAAATTTTAATATATTGCTTTGACTTAAACAGGTACGAAATGATTTGGTAGTTATTCCACGGATACCATATCCAGTAATATTTGGTGACTGATAGTATCAAAAGCATTAGAAAGATCACGAAAGATGTAGAAGAATGTTTTTCTTGCTCCCGACTACTGTATATTTTTGAAGTCAAGCAATTGCATTCTGTGTACTTTTTCCTCAAATTGACCATCGAAAAGCAAATTGTTTCATATTCCAACTACGATTTCTTGCAATATGAGGAATGTTAGAAAGAGCCCCTTCAAATTTGGGGTCGAAATTTATAGGTACGGTATAAAATTCAGTATGAAATGCCCTCCCTTTATCAGTTGCGACAAAAACTATTTGCAAAGCATAAATCAAAATCCTCAAAAAGTAGAAATTTCACAAAAAACAATGTTAACAATTGAGATTCCCATCAGTTAGTCTCACTTGGCAAATTTGAACTTAGTTTGTAAGGCGATCTCTTTACGATGTACCAAGTGCAAGCTAATTTCAAAGCAAACAAGATCTCGCCGATTAAACACAGTTAACTATTTTGTCTCCGTTGCCCAACTGTACGATTATTGAAAATTTCGAACATTTTAATATTTGGCGAAGGTGCCAGGCCAATAACTCGCCATTTTATCGACCTTATTTATGAACCATATAAGTAACTATTTGCTCAATACATAAACCCAGCCGAGACATGGCCCGTGTAACATGTTATAATTGAAATATGAAAACACTTGCTACACAGAAACATCGATGTTCCTCGTCAACAACGCAACATATTAGCTACGCTGAGCATCCTTAACCTATAATGTATTCAGAAGTGGGATAAAATATATTTATAGCCGTTGTTTTGGCACTGCCACGGTCGACCGGCACATCTGGTGGAACGTTTCGTTCCTAATACGGCAGATATGAATTGTAACCGACTTTTAGCATAATGCCGAGCCATCCGTTTCGTTTATATAACTCGGCCGTCTATTGTTTTACATCGACGTTATATTTATAGCGATGCCGGACGAGTTCAACGCCGACATGAATCTGCGATTGTTTGGATGTGTCTGGGAAAATAAAACGAACCTGGAGATATATAGAATAGCAAGAAGAATTGCAATGAAAATCAGAGGGTTTGTACATGAACTGGGGTGATTTGATTTTGGTTGTAACCAATCACGAAACGACACCGGCACAATTTTATGCATACATTAATAACTTGAGCATTTTTAATATTTTCGAACGTTCCTAGAGTAATGCTAGCACATCTGATATAGCTCCAGATGAAAAACTTGAGAGGAGTCAAATCCGGTGAATGAGCAGGCTATTTCAACAGGCCGCGCGCCTACCAATTCACATGCATGGGTTTGTCTGACCCCACTAATCCCTATATAGGAACTGTGTCAACCCTCTTTCGGTTGCAAAGTTAGGAATCATATTTTTTTTTAGTTTCCAATTCATACACCAGTAATTGCGCAACCTGATATCCAAATTCATAACACTAAGGATCATTGCATATATAATTGAAATTCTTTTCCAGCGATGTGTCACAAAACTTCCATTTTTATAAAAATAGTTAATAGCGTCCCGTTTCTGCGGAAAGTGATGTGACAGCATTGGCCAATACCAAGTTCTTGGTATTGGCTCTTCTGAGTTCTTCCATTGGGACGATTTGGTCTTTGGTTTCGATGTCATAAGCAATTACTCATGAATCGGTACCAGTAATGACTTTTTTAAGCAAATCTGGATTGCTGTTGAGCGATGCTAATGCAACGGTTTTTTTGTCAAAATTCAGCAATTTTGGAACGAAATTTGCCCAAACTTTTCTAAATAATTGCATGTCCTGGGCCAACCGATATGCCGACATTTTCAGCAACTTCTCTAATAGTGATTCGACGGTTCTCCGTAACAATTTTCTTCACTTTGGCAACATTTTCATCGGCACTGACTCGTGTCTGGCACGTTTTCGATGAAGCACCCTGTATACTTGTTATTATCTGATCGGGGACAGGGACAAAACTGATCGGAGTAAGAAAACTTTAAATCAGGAGTTAGGTCAACTTTATGATGGTGTTTGGCTAGATATCTCACTATTCTTTTTTCCAGTATTTGCAAAGTATATCCATGTTAGTTAACTCTTTCGCTTTGGATACTCTGTGTGTATGTTCTATTCTGTTTCCAATCACAATTAACATCTCATGGTTAATTAACATTTTGGAGTGTTT
This sequence comes from Leptinotarsa decemlineata, assembly GCF_000500325.1. NCBI lineage: Eukaryota > Metazoa > Arthropoda > Insecta > Coleoptera > Chrysomelidae > Leptinotarsa > Leptinotarsa decemlineata. The sequence goes on from NW_019289481.1 coordinate 311,084, forward strand.
TATTCATCAACTCATTTTTCATTTGACCGAATTTGAAAGAACAAATGTTCTTGAACTCTATTAACAGGCGCCCATCCTGTTTTGCCAACGTAGGTAAAATCATTAAATGGCACGGAGGGCAATCTCGATGCAACAATCAAAACGTTTCATATTCATGGTATAATTAGTTAGTTGGGGACAGGAATCGAGTAATCCGCTTATAAATAAATGCGTCCATTGTTAGAGTTCTCTATCGGGACGTTATCTGAGCAGTGGCAGTCCAGAGATGGAATCGCGCCTATCTATCATGTATTGTCACACCGGCCCCGATCGTTCATTGTTCTCTGATCCAGTCATTTGAGTGGTACAGTTCAGGAATGGCGGACCAGAACACGCTTTAATTAATTTTCATTTTTGTGGGGCCTCTCCGGATCATCCGGAGACCGAGTGGGTTGCGCTTGATTGAGAACGGTGGCTTTTGTGTTTTTGTCATGTAGGACGATGTCGCGCTCTTCATCTGGAAACGGAATTATTAATGGTTGACTTCGTCGAGGTCATTTATTTGAGTTTCGGGAGAGGTCCCGTGGTTCTGACAAGAAAATAATCACATTTGATTCAAATGCGCTCATAATTCACAGGCCAACGATGAAAACACTTTTTTACTTTATTACAGAATTTAACAGCTTTTACATACCTACAACAAATAAAATTGTGAAATCATTTGTGCTGGATGTAGAAGAGTTGGCAGCACTGCTGAAACACATTTACTGTCCAGAAAAAGGGGAATTATATTGTCCTCTTCACAGCTGATGTTTTGTTTACTGTCAACCTAACCTTACTTTCTGGTTTCCAGTACATGTGCTCATTAAAATGTCTAATCGCGGTTGTAAGAACTCTGCTGACAGTTTTTGTTATATTTGTGGTGAGTCTGTTATTAAAAACATCAAAGAAACATTACAGACTTTGTGAAAAAGGTTTATTTCTCTTATTTTGGAATTAAACTTGGTTATCAGGATAAATCTTGTGACCCGCATTGGGTATGTTATGTTTGTGTTGAAGATCTTAGAAAATGGTCAAAAAAAGGGAAAAAAGCCTTTAAGTACGCTGTTTCTATGGTATGGAGGGACCGTAGAAACCATACTGATGATTGCTACTTTTGTAGTATTGATATCACTGGCCATAACTCGAAAAACAAGAAGGTAATAAGCTACCCTAACCTAATTTCCGCTATCCAACCAGTAGGGCATACAGATGCTTTGAATTCTGTTCGAACTGAAATGTTTTCTGATGTACTTTCAGATATAGATAATCAAGATGATGAAGAGTTTCAATGTGCTACAGCAAATATATAGCCAAGAAACAGTTCAGGTACTCAGATTGAGCTCAACGACTCAGTTAGGGATCTTGGATTAACAAAAGAAAAATCTGAATTTCTTGGTTCTAGACAAGGGGTCTCCAAACTTTGAAGCCTTCGGGTCATAATGATTTTTTCAGTTCGTTCCAAGGGCCAATTTCTGCCCTTAACTATATTTCTAGACTAGGATAGTCGCAAAGTGCGTGACCTGAGCAAACTCACGCTTTTTTTGCATTTCAATTATTATTGTGTATTGTGACACTTAACGACATCTAACGGCGAGTAGTGGCACTATGTACTATCTTTTTCAGCTACCCGCTAGGTGGCATTAGGCGTAATTAAATATTTGGAATTACCGCGTTGATTCGAGAAAGTTCTGGTTCTAGCTAGTGTATTCCGATCACTTCGAGATGGCAGTAATAATTGCATATAAAAAGGCTAGCGGCGCAACTGCGAGTTAGTCTGCGTAGGAAAGGTGAAGGAAGCGAAAACAGATTGTGAAATAAAGTAACACCCGTCAATAAAAGTATTTTGATTTGACTTATTGTTTTTATGTGTGATTTGTTGATATGAAAAAGAAGCGAAAAATCGACAGTGAATGCAGAACGTTCCAAGAAAAATGGAACTATCAATAGTTTGTGATTGAGTCCAGTAATAAGGCGCTATGTTTAACTTGTAATGAAACCATAGCTATTCTCAAAGACTATAACATTAAACGACACTATGAATCGAAACATCTTCAAAGTTACTCCAAGTATACAGGAAGTTTGCGGAAGGAAAAATTTGAAGCTTTGAAACGCGGACTCAAATCGCAGCAATCTTTGTTTATCAAAACGAATACTGAACAAGAGTCAGCAACTCGCGCCAGATTTGGTGTAGCTCATGAAATCGGAAAACGTGGCAAACCATTCACCGATGGAGAAATGATAAAAGAATGCTTGATTGCAGTAGCCGAAGAAATATGCCCCGAAAAGGTAAATTTATTCAAAAGTGTCAGTTTGTCAGAAAACACCGTGGCTCGTAGGGTTCAAGACATTGCAGAAAATATATCATCTCAACTGTCTGACAAAAAAGGACATCATGAGTGGTTTTCTCTAGCATCGGATGAGTCAACGGATGTGTCAGATACTGCTCAGGTGTTGATTTTCATTCGCGGAGTAGATAAAAGCTGTGAAGTGTATGAAGAACTTCTTGATATTGATAGTATTCACGGCACGACAACCTTCGATGGAGAAATTTGAAATCTATAACAACTGATGGAGCCAAAATATGTATGGTAAAAATAAAGGAGTGGTTGCACTTGTTTCAAAGGCTGTAGAAAATGATGGTGGTTCAAAACCATTCGTCTTACATTGTATCATTCATCAACAGTCCTCGTGCGGAAAATGTTTGGATATGTCTGAAGTTCTAAAACCAGTCATATCAGTTGTTAACAATTGAGTAGTCGAATCAAAGAAGTCTTTTCTTTAAAAATCATTCGAAATAGCTCCGATTTTTATGATCTTATTCAAAAAAATACTTCATTGTGAAATTGTCATTACACAGTTAAACAGTTACAAAAACACGTGTTTCGTCATACAACGGCTTCTTCGGGCGTGTTTTTACTAATTAAATCTACTTATTCAATACGTTATACATACATTTTCAATAATTTATTCAGCCAATTAATGTTTAGTGTGTACCTGAGATTGTAACGAATGAAATGACCTGAGCTTATGTACCTACCAGTTTCCAAATTTGAAAAAATATTCATTAACGGGGTGTTACTCAATTTAATTTGGTCATTCAGTGAATTTCTCGAATTCCTAAATCTATTTCTGTTGAAACATTCTAGATTTAGTTCAAAACTTTCCTTTTCTAAATATAATCATGATTGGACTTATGTCCTTCTGCCTACAGATGGTTGGCAAATGTGGAATTGATCTTTCCATTCAAGAAACTGCATTGGTGTTCTTTAATTCTTTGGGAAAAATTCTATCCTGTTTGGCCAATATAAACTGTTGGGCAAGATCCACACGTCAACTTATACTCCTGATCTTTCCGACAATGAGGTTTTGTCTTTATTGTTGTCAATAAATTTACTTAATCTATTATTCGTTCTGTTAGCCACGTCTAAGCATTCTTTTTTTCAAAAAACAAACGATGTTACTGGTGGGTTCACCAAAATATGACAATGTCATATATCGTTTCTTGCATTTGGGTGGACCTGGTCCATGCCTTGTTTTTGTAGTTTTCTGAAAAGAATGGAATCGATATTATTTACCTTGTAACCGTTGTTGACAGCGATTTTGTTGATGAAACTCAGCTCTCTCTGAAAATTACTTTCCGACAGTGGAATATTCAACAGACTGTGAAGCATAGATACTATTCAATTCTGGTAAGGCTGTGACGAGGAAGTACGCGACAATGTCTGTATTAGATGGTCTGTGGAAAATTGCAAAATCTAGTCCATTAACCTATAGTGTAGGGACTTGAGAGTACCTGTTGAAGATGGATTTTACTCTTTGGAAAAGTTTTAGTATTAGTTTCAGTTCTATTTTTACACGCTTTATATTAACTTCACCTGTATGTATGAATGTATGCTTCTTTGTATGTATGTTTGTTTGTAACTCTCAAGCTCGGGATCGGTATTGACGAAATTATCGGCATTATTGCTTGATCTATTCGCGAGAAGATGGCGCTGTACTTAACCCGTTTAATATTTCTTGATCTATTCGCGGGCAGATGGCGCTTTACGTAACCTCCTTGATAGGTTGTTCAAAAGAAATTGAAAATAATAAATATAGTTTAAAAAACTAAAAACACGCTTTTATAGCATATGAAACTTAAAAGTGAAAATTTATTATAGTTTAAAAAAACTAAAAAACACGCTTTTAAAGAACAACGAAGAAAAGTTGAAAATATTTTTTTTAAATGAGCCTAAAACAATAAAGATCGAAAAATACTAGTATTATTGTGACAAAAGCGTAGGCGCTTTTTGCCATATTTTTATATATCAGGCACCAAGCGCTTTTTTCACAATAATAGTAGTATTTATCGTTCGTTACTGTTCCAAGCCCATTTAAGAAAATATTTTTGATTTTTTAGTTCGACGTTCTTTAAAAGCGTGTTTTTTAGTTTTTTAAAACTATATTTTTTTAGTTGATTAGCTACTGTTTTTTGACAAATTCTATACATATTTCTGCATGTCACTAAGAAAGTATTATTATCATTTTTCCGGATTCAGGGTAAGAACGGACCCCATTTTTTCGTATTAGTTGTCCGGAGGAATCGCCATCGTGCCGGATAGTCCGAAAGATCCATATCGCGGAATAGAAAACGTGCCCCGAATGCTCTCTAGATGTCCCACACATGACGGATTTGTTACGTTAATATTCCGACAGCGAAAGGCGGGACGTTTGATGTTCGTCCGTATTTTTTTCGGACGTTCCGTAATCGCGGCCCAGATTCCCATCTGAGAAAAGCGGAGGAGATATTGCGGAAAGAGCTTTGAAGAAGGTTTGAACGTTATTTTTTCGGCGTTTATTCGTTGGATATGTTAATGTCGAGCATGAAAATTCGCTCATTTTGTTTATTTGATGGTTTTTATCTCGGCAATTGCGGCCACGTTTATGTGAGAGGTCAAGGAGGTTCTTTGGTGAGTTTTGAATGAACGATAAAGTGGCAACTGGTTTCTCTTTGCTCTTTGGTTTATTGGGCTCCGTAACTGGACCATTGCCCAGATCCGACGTTTATGTAACTGGGTTACATTGGGCATTTTCAAATTATTTTTCTATGCATTTTCATAACTATTTAATATAGGACTGACGACTTCGTCGATATCCAAGCTGGGTACTGGCGTAGGAGGTCGTCAGTCCTCTCAATACGTATTTTATTTCTGTTCTCAATGGATCCTTACATTATTTTAAAATACACAACCCTTTTTGTCTCCATTCGGATCACAACATCCACGTGCCATCTTTGAGGGCGGTCGTTATCGGTACGACCGTCCACTGTCGCGGTCAGAAAGAAAGTCCTCTTGTATATGGCCTTTACTTTAAAAGAAACTAGGCAGAAACTTTGTTCAAAAGGCTTGTGTCCAACAGCTTTCTGGCTGTTGAAGCAGCTTCACCGCTGAAATTGGTAAACAAGAATTACTTTATCTGGCCGCTGGAAGAAACTCAACATTTTGCTTTTACTGAATAATTACACCTTATAATCTGAAGGATAACAGTTCTGATTTTGTCTATAGATAGATTGACAGACATATAATTTATTGTCCAAGAAAATATAATCTTATTGACAAAGCTTGTTAAAAAAATCTGGTATGTATAGTACTTCAAAAAGTAAAAGAAAAGAAACAATTCAAAAACACAAAACCCAGAAACACAATTCGAGCAAAATTAAGTTCACATATTATGTAATAGATAAAATATAACAATGAAAAATAAAATTCAATCACGTTTGCCGAAAGAATAGTTTTTATAGCCCCTTTCCAAAAATGGAAAAAACAAATACACACAATTTGAATATAAGTTCACATGTCATGGCAATGAAATAACATATATCACAGTATAAAATATGATTTGTAGTATAGGTGTCAATATAAACAATAACAAAAAAAACACATTCTATATTGAATAACAGCAAAGCTCCATTGTAATATTCATCAAGATTGTAGTACGCTTTTGTTGCAAGGGCATCTTAAACGAGATTTCATAAATGAAAAAATACTGTGACTTTTTTTGGAACAGGAAGATGTATTTTATTTTCTGTCACTTGCCGGGTTATGTAGTTAATATGTTGCGGAGTTCCAACCAATTTATATACAACCCTTTACAAGAATAAAATGAAATCACGATCAACAGAAAAAATTTCACTTCTTAAAATGGATTAGATATATACATCATTCATTTTTCAAAATATGTAATAACATTTGATATACAGGGTGTAACTAAATAAAAGTAAAACATTTTAAGGAGGTGATTCCTCATCGAAAAAAAGATAGGATCTTGCATATAAAGCAATTTCATTGGAGCATCCCTTGTTAAGATACAGCCCCTTAAAGGGGGTACATAAAATTTGTATAACAATTTTTTTCACAAGCACTGAAAAAGTTGCAACATTGAAATTAATCATGAAAAAGTTACAATATTGAAATCAATCTGACATTTTGTACTACCAAAAAGACACTTAGCCAGAAATGTATTTGGTTTACCCCATGGTTGTAAGGGGTGGAAAATGCAACCCCTAAAATTTATTTCTAATGTAACATTTTGCCTTAAAAATTTATTTCCGATAGCCTGTTTCATTCTAAACAAAAAATGTCTCTTGGGTTTTTTGCCCAAAATAAACCAGTTCGCAGCAGAAAATTATTTTAGAAACAACTACAGAGATACATCGTCATGAATGCGAAATTCACTTGTTATTAAAATGGCATACACAAATTAGGAAATGGCTGATATGCATTACGTTTACGGTCTGTCGCAGGGGAATGGGTTAGAAGCTTCTAGGAAATATGCTGAAATGTATCCTCAACGGCAGCATGCTTCACATAGAATATTTGCTCGAATTCATCAACGATTACGAGAATATGGTTCATTCGACAAAAGAACGCCGGATTGTGGTCACCATCGAGAAGTACGAACACCACAGCTCGAGGAATCAGTACTTAATTTGATTGAAGAACAACCTACTGTTTCGAATTTTAAAGGAACAACTCTTATACCCTTACCATCTGCAACGAGTACAGGCACAGTTACCGCGAGACTTTCCGAACCGTCTTGAATTTTGCAATTGGATGTTGGAAATGATTAGAAGAAATTGTGACTTTCTGAAGACGATAGAATTCACAGACGAATGTAGTTTTTGTCGGGACAAGATTATTAATTTTCATAATTATCACATATGGGCTGATGAAAACCCTCACGCTATTGCCGAAACTACGTGTGGCTCGGAGTTATTGGGAATGATTTAATTGAGCCTCAATTTCTACATCCTCTATTAAATGGTGAGGCATACGTTCAATTTTTAAGAGAAGTGCATGCAGTACTGCTGGAGAAAGTTCCTTTGGGCGTCAGAAGGGATATGTTTTATATGCATGATGGGGCTCCCGCTCATTTTAGTCAAGTAGCACGTCAGCATTTAACTGAAACATATGCAAATCAGTGGATAGGTCGAGGAGGACCACAGAACTAGCCCACTCGATTCCCGGATCTCAATACTCTCGATTTCTCTATTTGGGGCCATTTACAGAATTTGGTTTATCTTATTTCTGTTCGCGATGTAGAGGACTTAAGAAACCGCATCATCGATGCGTGCAGGATAATCAGAGAGACTCCGGGAATATTTGAGCGAATACGTGGCTCAATGCGCCGACGTCTAGACGCATGCGTAATGTCCGAAGGTAGACGTATTGAACATTTACTATGATTTCTACATGTTGTGTGTTTTGTTATCAATAAATTAGTTTTGTTTATTACCCTTTAATCGTTTAATGCAGGTACTAACCAAAATAACAATAAATCTATTTCGCATTTATAACGATGTATCTCTGTAGTTGTTCGTAAAATAATTTTTTGCTGCTAACTGGTTTATTTTGGGCAGAAAACCCAAGAGATATTTTTTGTTTAGAATGAAACAGGCTATCGGAAAAAAATTTTAAATGGTAAACAAATAATTAGACAGAAAGTTACATTGGAAATACATTTTAGCGGTTGCGTTTTCCACCCCTTACAACCATGGAGTAAACCAAATAAATTACTGGCTAAGTGTCTTTTTGGTAGTACAAAACGTCAGGTTAATTTCAATATTGTAATTTTTTCAGTGCTTGTGAAAAAAAATTGTTATACTAATTTTATGTACCCCATTTAAGGGGCCGTATCTTAACAAGCGATGCTCCAATGAAGTTTCTTTATATGAAAGATCCTATCTTTTTTTTTATGTTTTACACTTATTCAGTTAAACCCTGTATACTAGACCATCAAATTAATTTAAAAGCGCATTATTCAGAAATTCAGCGCTGTGCTTTTCCTTTTTTGCCCTAGTCGTAGCCAATATAATATGCAATTTAGATAAACAGTTTTGAACTGTGTATCTAAATAGGTGTGTTGACTTTCTTGATTTTCACTTTTATAGATACCATGTAGGCCGAAATAGCATTAACATGCTCAGAGTTCCGTGCACACAACATAAATTCACAAACGGAACACTCCAAAATACATTATCCTTCAGACCACCCCTAATCTTATGAATAAAAGAATAGTGAGCAATCTTTCATTTTCATTGACCACCAACACAACAATGCGTTTTCTGCGTGTGAAAAAATAGTTTCAACCTGTCAAATTGCTTACGGAATTAAAATCTGGTTTGATAAGATCGTACAGGAACTCAGATTTAGGCGTTTCCGGGAAGGGTGGTCTCGTAAATCTCCTTTGAATTCATTGCGTATAGGGGTGCGTTTTTTTTGTGGATACATTCGTTGCATTTGAAATAAATTTGGTTTCAATATTTTCGTGGGGACAGTGTCGAGAGATTAAACACATTCTTATTCGACAATTTCTATTTTGTTTTTACAGTATAATAAAATTATACTGAATACAATTAACTAGAATTTATTTATAAAAATATTTCAATTGAAGGGGTTATATTTTCAGGAGTGATTAATTTTTGGGAAAGAAAGTTTTTGGCTTTCTACTCCTCCATCTTGATACAAAAAAAGATGAGGGAATCTTCCAAAGAAAGGAAGGAAGTAATCAATTTGAAAATAAGTAACTCTATACATGGATGTGTAGATCATGCAAAGAAGTAACTTTCAGACACAAACCGAAAGAAAGTCTTCCTGAAACAGCTACTTTCATATAAACATTGAATTACACGAAAGAAAAAAATTCTTTCGAAACAAATACTTCTATATGAACACTGAATTATACAGAAGGTAATTTTCTCTACTCAGTTTGTGTTTCAAACATTCGTTGTGGAATAATAATTCACATGAGTTCTACTTTAAATGAATGGTAACAAAATTGCACTTACATGGAACACTGTCATCCTCACTGGTATACATCGATGTTTCGCCTTACGACACTTGCCCTAAGGCTCTTCAGTACCAAATTGTCCTGCGAGTCCTGCAGAACACAGGACTCGCGTACAACATAGCCGGCCTAATTATTTGTTTATAAATAAGCAACTTGTTGTCAACACTGAGCTTAGAGTTCCGTGCAATGAGCGGATACGTGCGTTTTATCGCCGCACCCGCTCGTTGCTGTTTCGAATTGCTATATTGATCTAATCAGTGGTGTTAGGCTGGACCACGTAAACATAATGAACTCAGATGATAATCCTGAATAACAGATATATGGCACCTTCATAAGGAAAGATTTCCATGCTAAATTTCTCATCTGAAGTGAAATCATGTTGGTTGGACGGAAGAGCAATATCTGCCTTGATTTATCACGTGCAGATGTTGAATTGTCCCATTTGTTAGGTTAGGTTAGTATCTCTTGTACTGAATAACCTTTCAACAGAAGCATTTATTATGATTATTATATTAAAACTGTGGAAAACTACCAAAAATAACAACAATGAATCCAATTTCAAAAACACGAATGCTTTCTGGAAATTATTGATTAATGATGGCCAGGAAATGCGAAAATTCATCTCAATTATAATTGAATGCTTTGTCTTTCGTGAAAAATGTCAAGGCTAATACACACCACTGTTTGTCGATCATTCCCATCGATTTAGTGGTGAATAAGACCTTGCGCATTTATCAAAAGTGTCAAGCACGTTTTCGGGCAATGCGACGAATACCAAAATGATTAACTTCTGAGAAGAACGTCTAGAGCTGCATGTACGGGTGGCGCTTATTTAGTATTGGCGATGTGCCTCAATTCTCGACAGCTTACGATAATTTATGAGACTTATTCGAATCGTCAAAGCTGTCTTCTTGACACTAGTGAATTGTGGATTCCGACCGGCGAGGTACGGAACAGAAATTACGAAGGCGAAGAAGAGCCAAAAATAATTTTTATAAGAGAAATCACTAAACTCCAAGTTTAATGTCCCAGTTTAACAAAATTATTATTATAAAATGTCACTTCAGTCTCGTATTATTGTAACTTTCGACTTCGAACTTTAAATTTTATTAGGGAAAATGAGGGAAATCGTGATCGCACGACATAAGTGAAGGTAAGCGGCTGGACAAAGAATTTTAGGATCTAGGGACACCTACGGCCTGGTGACTTCGACAATTGCAGAACTACCCTCTGGAGACACCCTACATTTCGTTCTATGAGAGAGAGGTCATTGGCAGATCAAGATCTTCAGATGATAAGGTGCTGTAGCTTTTTCCGGGTTTTCCTGCAGCTGAAAAAGCAAATGGGCCACTGGAATAAATGAAGTCGCCCAGGAGCGCCAATTAATATTTATTGTTGTTTTATAATTTCAGAAATAAAGTGGGAATTGAATTGAAATCAAATGTTTAAATCAATTGTTCAATGCTTCACTTCTTATAATAACTTTATTGAACTAATTAAGAATTGAGATCTTGCCTAGTCGATTTGGTTTATTATTTTAGGAACTATATTTATTGAAAAAATTTGATTACCATTGTCAATATCGGTTCCCAATCGTGATTGTTTGGACAATACCGTTGTTCACACATATCACACAATAGTCGTCCTGTTCAAATTCGCTATACAGGGTGTTTATTGAACATGCGGCAAACTATTATGGGACAATTCTTTGGACTATTCTAAGGATATTTTGTCCTTTGATGACGTTCTGTTTCGAAGATATGGGGAGAAAAAAAATTTCGACAATAACAATTTAGGTAATTTTATAATTATTAACGTAGTCGAAATAAAAGTATAGCGTACTGCACTGGACCTAGCAAGTAATGAAAAATCTAACAATTCTGTTGGTACCTATCAACAACATTCCGATTACTACAAACAGCTGCAGATATTCAATTTGAATACTATATCTACTAAGTGATCATTTGTATGTCTCGAATATTGAATAACTTTTTTCGAGATTAATTGCCCTAACACCAAACTGATATTTTTGCACTCGACGCGCGTTTCGCCAACAAAGTTAGCATCTTCAGGAGAAGAAAATTGTCTTCTCCTGAGGATGCTAGCTAACTAGCGTCGAGTGCAAAAATATCAGTTTTCTATCTTCTTTTCTTCTTGGTGTTAGGGCAATTGATCTCGAAAAAAGTTATTCAACTTTCACACCAAAGGTTCCAATTTCATCGTTATGTCTCGAATATGTTAAAATTGACTTTGTCTATTTAACGTGCATTTTCTGTATTTAATATTTAAAGTCTTGGCAGTGAAGTCCTCTATCATGGATGGCTATAGTAGGGCAGAGATGGCTGACATGCATTTTATTTATGGACTGGCTGATGACAATTCATTGAAAGCTAGGCAATTGTAAAGTGAACAATATCCTAATCGTAATGTGCTTACTAATAGAAAAACCTTCCGAAGTATACATCAACGACTTCGTGAAACAGAAGCATTGAAGCGAAATGGAGGACCAGGAAGGCCAATGACAGTAAGAACGGTAGAAGTAGAAGTAGAAGAGAATGTGCTGGTCATGATAGAAGAAGCTCCAGGTACTTCTATTCGAAAAATTGCAAATACTTTAAATGGCGATTTGGAACATTTGTTGTACCCATACCACATACAATGAGTTCAGGCATTTCTTCCTGCAGATTTTCTTCCATTGATTCAAATTCCTCAACTACTGACGCTTATTATTTTTATCGTTGAAGCCAGTTTCTCAAAAATGCCATAAGGAATTTCCACAATAACCATGTTTAGGCTAAAGAAAATCCACATGAGGTGCTTGAAGATCTCTTTCTACATCAGTTCTCTTTAAACGTTTGGGAGGGAATTGTAGGTGTAGGTAATCCTGCCAGGAAGACTTGCCGACGAGATGTACCGCAACTTTTTGGAACAAACGCTACCTCAGTTTCTGGAGGATGTTACAAGAAATGCAATGTGGTTTATGCACGATGGTGCACCAGTGCATTTTAGCATATTGGCTCGAGAGTTTTGTAACAGTAACATACGGAGATCGCTGGATTGGTCGAGCTGGACCTCACCTATGGCAATAAATTGTTATTGTCGAAATTGTTTTTCGCTCTGTAATTTCGAAACAAAGCGCCCTATCAAAAATCAAAAATTGTACAAAAAGTCAAGGTCTTTTTGTAAGATTAAGCAGTCCTTCTGTGATGTAATAGGCCGAAAGATTTTCAAATCATCTGCAAAGAGTAAGAAATTGCTAGATAGATTATTTCCTATGTCTGTAATGAAGAGTGAGAATAAAAGAGGTGCTAAATTGCTTCCTTGAGGGGCACCACTGTTTGCAATAAATTGGAACGACTTGTGACCTAGATTTGTGTTTAATAAACCCTACAAAATACAAATAAAACAGAACACAGATACTACAAATGCAATTCGCATATACCTATATTCAGACGGCTCAGATACCAAAGAAGGCTCAGGATGTGTAGTTTACTCCAGATCGCTAAGCCTAAGGATTAAGTGGGGAATGGGAAAATACCAGCGTGGTTCGAACAGAACTGGCTGGCATCTCAATCGCTACAAAATAAATAACCAGGAAAGGAATTTCGGGCATTTTAGTAGACATGTCCTATTAGTCTTGAACAGACCACGTGTCAACTCAGGGCTAGTACTAGAGTGCCACAAAGATTCAGCCAAAGCCTCGGTAGATAATTACATTATCCTGAGGTGGGTTAAAGGGCACGACAGGAGTAAAGATAATCACATTGCCGACTCTTTCAAGGAAGTGGCTGGACTAAGAATTATAGGACTCAGTGACACCTACGGCCTGATGATTTCGACAATTGCGGAACTAGCCAAACGTCATACCCATGCTCAATCTTTGGGTGATCCTGGAAAGCTGGCGCCGAAGAAATATCTGGCGATGACTAGGAAAAACCTACGCTTAACAGTAGGATTTCTGACTGGCCACAAAATACCTCGATATTATGGGGCTAGTAGACACCTCTATGCAGGATGTGTGAACAGGAAGATGAAACTTTCAGGCATGTATCAAGTGAGTGTTCGGAGTTATCGTCAATAAGAGAGTGTGTGTTCGGTGAGTCTTGGCCTGCACCTGTCGATATAAAGGACATGTATCCTAGTGACCTGTCCACCTTCCTAGAAAGGACCGGATAGATGATGACCTAGCAGGACAACTCCTCGGGAGGATGTACAATGAGTCACATGTGGCCCTCCCTACTCTGCAGATACAGATTTCTGGATTTACTTGCGATCGGACTATCCTGCCCTTCCCACTCAACAGTAACTGTTACCTCTGGGGTCATGTCAACAATTCCAGTAATTACTGAAATAGAGTCAGTAGAAACTTGCACTTCATCTTTTCATCTGAAAGACATTGGGATCTATGGGAAATATAACATTTGCTTCAAATCCCACGTAGACCTTGTTCATGAATGCAACACTTGAGATAGAGGATTGAAAACTAACCTATGATATATCTCCTTTGTTTGTCGTGTTTTTCATACTTTTAGATTTTCTGTAGGCTATTGGCCTTAACTCTGCTCTCCCATCCGGATGTCCCTTGTTTTGTCACCAAAATTTGAGCATGATAAGGACGATGGTCGATATCAGAAAGATACCCTACCTATTAAACATCGATATGGTAATATAAATGCATCCCGTCTCGCAGAAAAAAGGCCCACCTCATATGAATACAAGAGCGCATAAAAGGCAATAAAAATCGTCTCTCTCTCCGTAATGGTCAGTCGCAGGACGTCGTCAGCGACATTCATAAGTCAGAGAGCGATAAAAAGTGGTGCGAGATGAATGTATGCATGCGATCGGCGATTTGTGTTTTGGCGCTGGAGAAGCGACGCATTCTGCGCGTTTCGGACTCGCTACGTCGCGCGCCTTCAACCGCTTTTTGCGGGGACCCGGCAGGGGCGGCGCATCTGTTTTTTTTGAGGAAGGTCGATAAAATTATATTCTTCAGTAAATTGGTGAAACTTTGAAGACTATTAAAAGTGCGCGGAAATGACCATCAAGATTACATCAGAAATAGACAATTAATAGGATCAAAATTGTCAGACGGTGAACATCGAGTTGAATGGAACAAAACGAGAATGATTGCCAATGAACTTCACTGCTGGAGACGTAAACTCAAATAATCAGCATATATTATCATATCTGGAGGGAAGTGTATTTCGGTCAGCTCCTTAGAAAACTATCATACTTGGCTATCTGTCTTGAAGGGAATTTTGGATAGTGGCGAAATAGCAACAGACTGACACCAGAGCTCACCTTGTACTACATCGAATGTATCAGGAGTCAACCATCAACATTGACATAATTCATATTTTGAAACTTCTTTGATATCTGTCGAAGAATTCCAGAAGTGAAAATAATTAGCACAGGAAAAACTGCGTATAAACTCAAGTTTTGTCCATTTCTAATGACGGTGTCAAAATTTAGCATTTGAGAAATAAGATACATGTATTGTATACTTGCTAAATTTTTTTTGTATAAAAATGAAGAAGCAGAAAGGCAAAATTCACGATCCTCCTCCAAAATCTGAAAAATCAAACTCCCCTAAAAATACACCCCTTTCAATTTAGATTGAAATATTTTTTTTTCATTTGAATACGATATAAACTTTTTTTTCAGTTATAAAATTTATTGTCAATACCTAAAGCATTTTTTTTCTTACATTACTAATTCATTATGACATTAAAAACAACAGTACAAAAATAACATTTCAAAACGCTCAAAGGTGTGAACCTGTTTCCTCCTTTTCATGAAAGAGGATGTATGCATCTCCACTCACAAGCGATTTTGGTGAAATTGGTGACACGTGTGAATCATTGTATTCGTGTCACGTGCCAGTATAAGGATGTCTGCAGAATGCTGTATAATATCCGCTGTAGGTAGATCCAGTGTGATTCGAAAGTGCATATAGATTATAACGACAAGGAGTCACATTTTCTGCTGCATAATTGTTCAACTAAAATAATTGAACAATAATAAAAATGATTGTTCCATCTCAAGAATGCCTCCATATAAATTGAAGCTATTGAATTTTTTCCAAACAATCGCCTTATCTTCCCTTCTAGAACGCCAATGGATCGGACCGTGCGATTCTTTATCGTAGGTGGCCCGTTTTTCTGCAGACGATGCGCCACTTTCGATATTTTTTCGGCTCGGATCGGAATCTATTATTTGCGATGGTCGGATCAGATTTCTGATTAAATTAAAATTGTTGAAATTTATTGAAATATTCATTAGTACACGGGACGGGAATGTCCGAACATGGTTCTTTTTCAATTCTTCGAAAGCCCGCGGGAAAAAAGGTTTCGAAGGTGATGTATTTATATTTCACGCAAGCATTCGTCTAATGACAAGGCGAGTTTTTCGACATGTCGTCGATGGCATTTCTCATGTCTGTCGTTTTTCGGGCGATACTGCAATTCATTCTATGTCGTTATTGTGTGCGGCAGTGTCATCTGGAAGGAAATGTTATATAATAGACGAGATGGGTCGTTTTTGTCATGTCTTTGGTAGTTTTTCAATATCTATAGGTTTGTTCTGGTTCTAACATCGCAAAACGTTTGGAAACTGCGCAAGACATGGTGCGTACAAACAAAAAATCTCAAACAGTCCGAAATAGTCTCGGACACTTGTTTAAACCAGAACGCTTTTGAGGAGACCACTGTGCCACCTATCGTATATATGAAGAGATGAAGACGAGAAAATACTATTGATCATGTCCATTTTGTTATGTAGTGTATCCCTATAGCCAGCCCAAATGTTATCTACCCTCAATTAATAATTATTCAAATCAAATAAATAAAAAAACATCCTAGCAAATAGCCCAAACAAATTTCCACATGAATGCGCATGAGCAACGGGAACAGTTCTCAACAGATCAGCCTTAAGGACAAGAACGATTCGGGATGGTTCAAAACAGTTTAGGATCATTTCGCAGTCAAAACCAGAACAGAGGATTATCCTCCGAAATTATCCTCAATAAACCAGAACGTTCTATATCAACTGCACATGATCCTGACGTCCTAGAACCTGAATTTCTCAGAACCAGAACAAACCTTGTATATTATTTATGAAAAAAAATCGTTTGAAATCTGGACAGCAACCTCAATTTCAATAACCATATCAATTTGCTGAGCAAAAAAACAGCTTCGGAATGTTATGCTTTACGAACGGTGTCAAATGAATTGGGTATTGTAACTGCAAAAATTGTGTACCACGCTGTGGTACACAGTGATGCAGTTGAACCCAGGTTTGTGTTTAATAAACCTTTCAAATTACAAATAAAACAGAACACAGAATCAGATGCTACAAATGCAATACGCTTATATACAGACGGCTCAAAAACCAAAGAAGGCTTAGGATGTGGAGTGTACTCCAGATCACAAAGCCTAAGGATTAAATGGGGAATGGAAAAAATACCAGCGTGGTCCAAACAGATCTGGCTGGTATCTCAATCGCCACAAAAGAAATAACCAGGAAAAAAATTTCTGGCAAAAACATAACAATCTGCACTGATAGTAGACAAGCCCTATTAGCCTAGAACAGACAACGTGTTACCACAGGGCTAGTACTAGAGTGCCACCAAGATTTAGCCTCGGTAGATAATAATATTATCCTGAGGTGGGTTAAAGGACACGACAGGAGTAAAGGTAATCGCATTGCCGACTCTTTAGCCAAGGAAGCGACTGGACTAAGAATTTTAAGACCAAGAGGCACCCACGGCCTGATGACTTCGACAATTGCGGAACTAGCCAAACGTCACACCCATGCTCAATCCCTAAAGAGATGGGATGGAATCAAAGGATGTAATCTTGCCAGGATCACCCTGGGCGACCCTGTGAAGCTGGCGCTGAAGAAGTATCTGGCCTTGACAAGAAAAAAACCTACGCTAAGCAGTAGGATTTTTGACTGGCCATTGTCAACTAAGGAAACACCTCTATAATATGGGGCTAATGAACACACCTCCATGCAGGATGCGAGTGACCGGAGTTATCCCTGCCGATATAAAGGAGATGTATCCTAGTATGAAATTCAATTTCTACTATTTTTTTACCGATTTTTCTGTTGCTCAATCTACTGTTGAGTATAAAAATAACCTGCCAACACAGGCCTTATTAATAGGGTCCTACTTCATGTTTAACAGATACGATAGAGTAAAATCTGCTAAGAAATTGATACATTTATTAGTTGTAAGACGATACGAAGTCCACCTGGTCAGCTAGTCATGTATTACGCTAATGTGAGACTCAGATATTTCTCTCATGAATATAACTGGCAGCGTCCGTACGCCAGTGATCATACTCGCTGCCGTACGGTTGCCGGACAGCTCCCATCGATTATCCGGCACGATCATTACTCCGTTTGTCAATTCCGAAGGTATTTGCAGTAATTCATGTTCCGGCTCGTAAGCTACACTGGAATATCTCAACGTCGAACTGCCACCGGCTCTTCTCGATCTAGATTGCTGGGGTTTAGTTATTGCCGTTGTGCGGCGGAAAAAGAGCGCTGTTTCGAGGCGTCCCCTCTCGCTCCACCTCCTCTCCCATCTTCTGCGTAATCTCGGGTCTATTAATAATCAAAGTTGTCGCCGCGATATGTACACCGAATAGTTTACAACGTAATTATTGACTGCTGTACTCGGAAAAGATCACTGGAAGGTGAATAAATGCTTGAAATCCATTTCTGTCACTTACCATCATTGCTATAACTATTTTTGATGGTTAAAAGTAACAACCGTGTGAGGAAACCAAGTATATAGATGAAAAAAATATGAGAGATGTGAGATGGAAGAAAAAATCTCTCTTTTCCATATGACAGTATCCCTTTATCAAACCTCTACGTTACGCTACTGAGATGATGGGAGACCCAAAAAACCATCTCATTGCGTCATCTATTGGTAGGAATTTTCATCGATGATAGCGCTGTGCAAAGATAAACAGTTGATCAGGATAGTTGAATGTTAAATATAGGTTATGTTTATTGTTTTGTTGTTTTTTTTGTCTTGCAGTGTTCAATTATTTCTTATTAACCTCTTTGCTCTGCGATATCATTCCGTTCAGTTAATCGAAGTTTTCAATATTAATTTTAGGCTGATAGTGTGCTACGTTAGTCACTAAAATGTTCAAAAGTACAAGTAATCACAGGCTACCGTCCCACAGGTAAACTATTAGTTTACCTGTGGGACGGTAGTTCATCCAGAATAGGTAAACTGAAAAAATGTTACTCACGGGAAGTACCTTCTGCTTTACTATCTGCAATGGATGTCGTATCTCTGTGACGAACTTATTAATTAATCTCTTTGCCTCTGCGATATCATTCCGTTCAGTAAATCGAAGTTTTCTATGTCAATTTTAGGCTGATAGTGTGCTACGTCAGTTTCTAGAATGTTCAAAGGTACAGGTAATATCATTCATGTTATATTAAAGTGCGTCATGATGAGGAATTTCTTCTTTCATGTAAGCTAGCCATCTCAGAAATGTTTGTTATATTTATATTCTGGATGAGACGTTCAGGCAAGCTGAGATGCAGATTCAGTCGATATAAATGGTAATAAGGGGATCTGGGATCTGAACGAGGCACTGAGGTGTTGTATTCGTTCTGTTAAGTATTGGTTTCCATATTGAATTGAGCTCAAACCTTTATCCTGTCCTATTGAAATTGTCAGATTATTTGTCCAAAAAGAATTTGATGATTTCCCTCTCCAAGTACATGTACCGATCCAGCTGATTCATCTGTTTGTCACAGTTTGCAATGTTGTCGAAGGTCTTTCATGCTAACACCCCATTGACCTCTTTGTTGATCATATATTTACCTTACCAAATAATCATGGTTTGGCCTGGTTTCGTCGGGTTTTACACTTTTTCTCTAATCTTGCTAACCGAGTTTGTGGAAAAGCGTGGCGAGTTGTCTGTGAAGTTGTTGGTTGAACAACCCCAACACTAACAATTGGTCTTGGCAGGATTTCCGTTTTATGTATCTTTGTTCGCTTCTAATCTAATGATATTCTTAATGATGGAATCTGGCTAGCTTGAGATCTCAATGAATTTGATGATGATGGATCAGTTTTCAATCTTCATGAACTCGTTGGTTCAAGTATTACATCAATTTCCGGATTGTAATTTCCAGTCACAACAATTTTATTTTCATGAAATTCAGTGTACGGTGTATTTTGTTAGTGATGCATTATAACGACTTTGATTTCAGAGATGCAAGACAGAACCAGATAGTATCTACTAACTTTACACCAATGGAATAAAGATTTGGAATAAAAATCATTCATTTCGTATCAACTACATTTGATATCCTTGAACGTGAATCTGTGGAAACTTGAAGGGTGTTGCTTTAGTATTCCACAGAAGATCGCTATTACCTAACTACTGTGTTATTACTGGCAGGTATAGTTGATCTTCTTTTTGGTTATACACTTTTTAAGGCCAAGTTTGATGATAAATTAGAAGCAACTGCAAATGAATGTTTGCAGCTCCAAATTATCGATTACCAAACTGATAGTTGGACTAACAGTCCAAGTTTGATAGTCCATACAAACTTTCTGTGGTATTATTCAACACTAATTCCCACTCATCTGATCACAAAATGAGAGATTTGTGTCCATATCATCAACTTAAAATGTGTGTACTAGTAGACATTTTTTGAAGCGTTATCTTTCCGTACTCTGTTCAGATTCTTCAAGGATGTGATTTGAAGATGATACTTTTGTGGTGAAAGACTGATGGACATTCTGTTGGTTTCGGATTTATTGGAATTATACATAATTTGAAGATTTTGCATACAATAGGCATTTAAAAATACGTAAACTGTCTTTATTGATACAAACAAACAAATTGTACTACTGAGAACATCGATTTCAGTCATACTGCACAACAAAAACAACATCATCATCAATGATTATCAGTAATTCACGACTAACTTTCCAATTGTATGACGGTATGCTCAAGTGGTCGTTAGTACAATTCATAATTGCGATTACTATTCTGTTGGCAGTTCTCTTAACTAATAAGGATTCTCATTTCATTAGATGGGTTGGCCGTGAAAACAAGCAGGAAACATCTTTGTATGCATAGTAGTAACCAGAGAAATGTCTTTGAAGGTGTTGGAAATGATCTTATCGATCAGTATGGAATTTATGGGGTGATTATCTGTTTTCTGATCGACATTTCTTCAGCTAGCTGGCAAGCATCAAAGCTGCAAATCGCTTCTATAAAACATGTGAAAAAAACGTGTACAATAAACTTATGGGACTTTGAGTTTTGAATAAGAGTTCGCCATTAAGAATATTTGGTTATGATAGAACGGAGAAGGAGAAGAAAATAGAAAGATAGAGAGAAAGACATAAACTTATGAATCTCTGTTTGACTCTGTTTTTTCTTTAATTAGCTGTCGCCCCCCCTACGAACAACAACCCTCAGAAGTAGAAACTCGTGCGAGCTTTCCTTTTAACGTGCAGTCCCTATCATGTTAAACTTGATATTATAGAAATTGGCAGCGAATTCTGCCCTTGATAGAAAAAGGTGAAGAAGTATTTTTGATGAATGGAAATAAATAGAGAAAGAACCTTGGTAGCCCTCCAACTATACAGGGTAATTCAAATTCGACCCCCACCATTGGTATCTCCTAAACTACAGTGGATATATCGAAGCTTAAATTCGGGAAAAGTTACGTTTTTCTGTGCTCAACTGTTTTGAAACTTGGAAAATTTCCAGTATTTCCGGAAATATCCGGAAAAAATTTTAAATTGAATTTTCGTTTTCATTTTATTCTACCGTTATTTGCCAACATAGCTCAAAACCAGAAACACGTTTTCATTGATACTGTTTTTCAGCTAAACGTTTTAATGTTCAGACTTACTATCCGATGTTTCGTCTTCTGGCAATGATCATCAACTTTTTTCTATTATGGGCTTCATCTTCATCTGAGATGGTCATGACTCCATCGAAAAATTTTGTTTGATAAACATTGGAATTTATAACGACCGAATACATGGGCCTCATTTCTTCTCTAATACTTTGTGTTTGTGTTTATGAATTGGCAATAATGAGACATCTGAACATTCTAGACGGACAAAACTTATGAAACAACTTTATACTTTGAGGGTGTGGATTTCTGGGTTCGGTAGTTGTGGGTTTGAGGGTTATTTGTAGGTTTTGGAATTATGAAATAACGAAAATATTTCGTTTATATCGAATATGGTGTGAGTATTTATCAAATCTGACATTACAGAGTCGATTTATGAGTACTAGTTCAGAAGTTTTTCTTCTACTGACACCTGAAACATTTTACACCATGATTTGATTTGGTAGAGCTGTCACCAATATTTATATTCGGGGTTGTGCATCTTTTCTGGTAATCGTGGAATCGAATCATACTGGTTTTCTTTCTTCTGAAGTAAAGAGATTTGAAATAACACCATAATACTAGGCCGCAAATGGAAGATTCATAGTTAGACATTCAAAGCATCCCCGAGTTTATTCAAAACGAACTTAGTAGGTAGTATCATCAGCATATTTGATAAAGCTGGCAGTGGAATGTTGTTTGCATAAAACAGGAACAGAATAGGCTCCAGAACAAGAACAGATTCCTTGTAGACATTAATAGAGATAATCTGGTTATTTGATATATTCAAAGGACTTATTCAGTGAATTTTGATTTCAGTTCCTTGTATAAATGAACGATTCGTTCGTTAGGCGACAACTTATGCGATATATTTATTAGCACTGCCAAATCGCCATCCACAGAAGGTGCGATAACAATCTGTCACTTGCAAAAAACAAATGAGCAAATAACGAGGGAACCGACTAATTACAACGCATCACGGCGGGTTTATTGCGGGGTGGGTGGAGGCGGCCCCCCTACGTGCGCCTCTTTAGCGGACAATGGGCCGGGGGATCAATTTGCGCCAGTCATCTTGGGTATTAGCCGGCCCCCAGGGGGGGCGCACAAGTCATCTTCGGCCTGAGGCGCCTCATGCGAACCCATGAGAGGAGTCATCTCTTCTTCGTCTTCTGTTGATGCTTTGATGGTTTGTTTTTATTTACAGGGTGGCCTATTTGAAGGAACGGTTGTCCCAAGGTTTCAATATATAACTCAGGGATAACAAAGAATTGTCAAAGTGCCATTTTGTGTTGATGATTCCACGAAATGTTACATTTGTTGATCGAATATTTCCTCAAAGTTTTACCTACTTTACGAGAATTAAGTGAACCAGTTTTCGGAGTTGAATATTTGTGTGAGGTAAAGGATTGGGCCATAAGAAGTTCCTCGTTGAAATTCTGTCCTCACAAAGTCAGAAAGACTCTAGTGCTAGTGTATTTCACGAATTGAGTGGATAAATTGTGTTTTGTGTGGAATTTGAAAGCAGATCAGTATTGTTTCTATAACATATCGTCAGAATGGAACGTACAGACACCTACATATGTGATAATAATTAAAACGTCTTTGTATATACACAATATTTCAAGTACTGTTTGATCAAAGTAAAGCTTTCGATTTAGTTGATTTCGATTTACTCGTCAGCAAGCTCAAGTTCAAAAGTTCGATGACATTTCTCTTAAATAGATGACCAGCTATCTCACAGGCCGATCACAGATGGTCAAACTGGATGATTACTCATGGTCATCCCTAAAAGAAACAATCCCAGGTGTACCGCAGGAAAGTATTTTAGGACCTTTGATGTTTTCAGTGTTTATTTTTGATTACCCCATTTTCTTATCATATTGTCAAGTACATCTATACGCAGATGATATACAGTTATATTTGTCTTCTCATAACACCGATACTAGTTTCGGATTTTAAAGAAAATTGTACATGGATACAATTTTTGATATATTATTATTACAGTTGACTTACCAAACTTTTGAATTCACTAGTCATTGTGAATAGTTCTACATTTCTGTTAAATAATGTTACATCATATGTAAATATAAAACAAGTGGTATTCGAGTGTTGGTGTTCACGATTCCTTATGGCAATAATTACTGTTTCCTCAGTTCTTAAGTTTGAATGATAATATTAGATGTCGCCCTCTTCGTAGCTCTCCCGAATTCCAATTATTACCAGTGGTGAGTCTGACAAATTATAAGGACCAATTGGGAGCGGAGTTCCCTAGATATAATAATATTTTCTGATTGAACAACCAAATAATTTTTGAATATATTAATAATAATCCTAATCAATCCTGTCAGATCACCACCAGCATGATATTAAAACCATGAGATGGTAGACGCAATCACAATCAACAAGAATAAAATATCACTATCTAATAGACACGAATAGAAACATTTATTCAATTTATAATATCCTTTCAATTTTGATTTGAAGGGTTTTTTATTCCGTAGCTCTCTCAGGCTTGCGGAAAGATGATTGAAAAAGTGTATAACTCTATATGAGGGGCTTTTTTCATAAAATGATAGTCTTTACGACTATCTGAATCCGTTGCCAATGTAGTATCATCTGCAGAGAGAATTACAGAATCTGAACCAAAAGGGTCAGGTAGATCATTCAGGAATAACATCCCTGAGGAACCCCCAGGTCCATCTCATAGCACGCTATTTTAATTTGATGAGAATCATGGGGTTGCAACGTTATTTGCGATGTACTAGGAATCACACGTTAAAAGGTACGACCTCGTAGTCCTCAGCACAAGTTTCGACTTCTGAGGGTTATTGTTCGTAGGGGTGCGACAGCTGGTTAACGAAGAAACATATTTCAAACACATTTTCAACTAAAATAGTCGAATGAAATAGTATACTCAAATAGTATTCGAAACCAGTAACCTCAATAAAGTTATTATAAACACCAAAGATAACATAAATATTCCATGTATAAAAATTCGCCATATGTCTTTCCGGTTCTTCTTTATGGCAGCATTTCGTGCTAGGAATCGCACGTTGAAAGATAAGACCTCGTTAATCCTTGGCTCGCATCAGTCTCCACTTGTGAGGGTTGTCGTTTACAGGTGTTTAACAGAAAAACAGACTTCAACAGAATTATCTCACTTTGAAATATTTTAAGTGCAAAATTTCATTTTTCATGTAACACCCTGTATATCAAAGTGCTGTATCTTGCCAAGTTTTTGATTCTCCACAAATTCACAATGTTCTAACGAAGGGTCGTTTTTCAATTATAATGGAAATGTCACTAATTATGAATTTCGTTGGATTTACAGGGAAAGTCTGAAAAACGACCTTGTTAGACATGTTCACATTGAGGGACCACCCTGTATATGTACGTCGATGTACTCCCGTGTATGGGTCGCATTCTTTTCTTTTGTTGCGATTGCGTCATGCGGGTTGTTTTGTTTGAGATTTGATTGGAAAGTTATATAAGTTGTCGGCTATTGTGCATAGCGCTGTGAAAAAATTTGCTATCGGATCGGTCGAGATGAAAGCTCATGGAACGGTGATGATTAGGATAATTTGTTTATATATTTTATAATAGGTGGAACGAAATGTGAAATATGTTTTTTGTACAACTGTCATTGAAAGTGATATTTTTAATGGTTGTCAAGAGTATTGAAAGATGATGTTTACAAAGTAGCATGTTAAAAATATTTTTAACGCGATGTTGAAGAGTCTTGTAATATATTTGAAATATCTGCGATGACAATTTCATGGGCATTAACATTTACTTCTTGAAGTGAAGAGGACGATGCTGGAGCTAGCTGTTGGGATTATTCTTTCAGCAATAGCCTGTTTGTAAGAAATAGGTTGATCGATGTAACCCTCAGCGACTGTTGTTGACTTCCATCCTCCGTGCTTCTCAATATCCATTATATTCGTTCCTGATTCTGCTAGCAAAGAAGCAGAGGACCTTCTGAAACAGTGACCTGTTATTCCCTTGGTTCAGAAACTCAGCAATGGTAGAGGGGATTTTCCTGAACGTGTGAAAGTGACGGAAACTGCCTTCTTGTAACTAGGATTCACAAAGAGAAGTTCCCCTAAAGAAGACAACCTGATGGAAGGGCATTTCATTCAATTGAAGATGAATTTTCACAAAATAAATAAGTCATCAATAACACAAAACAGTATTTATCGTTATCACTGCGAACAAAAAATTCGTAGAGAAAATTGGTCGAAAATAGCTCAAAAACATTATATAGTAGGACAAAACTTTTAAAACAGTTCATAGGTGTGTAGAAAAAAGATCGATAAGAAATATACTTCTCAGAGGGCACAGCTTCATTCTGGGGCGTGGAAACTAATCTGGGGCAAAGTTCAAAAATGTTGATCGTGTAATAAACCCTACGTTATTCTCAAGGAGGCAAAACAATGCCACAAGCACCTATAAAGGACCAATAGAGAGCGCCGATCGCTCGCTATCAATATTCAAATGAGCCGATCATAATATGTGGCAGAATGTAGAGTGTGACTGCCGAACGCCCCAGGGGAGCATCCCCGGCCTCGCCCCCACCCCTCCCACCGAAGGAGTTCCAAAGCACGCTCGATAAAAACCACGACCATATAATTATGTATGTATATACACATTTAGCCATAAGCATTCGGATAGTCGTTTATTATAATTGATAGCTGGGTACAACCGCGATATAGAATGTTAAAAATGTATGTATTCTAATATTATATAAAAAGGTTTTATGGGGGCCGTCGGGTGTTTTTTCCGGGCGAACCGTCCTGATCATATATATTATGGTAAATAACAGCTTTTAAAAGGGGACTCGGTAATTTATTTAATTGAGTCGGAGACTTTTTCGGTTTTTTCTGGAAATCGTTCTGATTGACTTTCTGTTTCCCATACGACTTGAGAAGGGCAGTGTAATCTCACAAAATAATTAGACTTTCAAAAGGGGTAGATTTTCAGAAGAGATTATTTTTTTGGAATAAAAGTTTTTTGCCTTCCTCTGCTCCATCTTCATCTTCATTTGTAGATCATGCGTACGACTTACTTTCAGATGGAAAAAGCCCTTAAGGAAAAACTACTTCCTATATGTACTGCAGTACAATAAGATGCTTTGTTTCTAAATCAATAAAGAATTTAAAATAACTTGTTTAAGAAAATCACATCAGTGTTCATATTTAATGTATTCGCAATTCAGCATTTTGAAATTACAAATTTTTCCACTGAATTTGTTTAACAAAATTACAAAGTTTGTATTGTGATATTACAAACATTCAATAGATATTTACTACAAATGCAACCAATGTTTTATAATTTTTCAAAACTATACTCAATTGAATACGTAGTAAATTTGGGATGCAGTAATTTGAAATTACAAATCAATTTTCACCGAATTTGCTTAACAAATTCACAAATATTATGTTGTAATAATAGAAAACAAACGCCCATCAAATGTTTACAAAAAAAGCAACAAATTTTTTGTAATTTTCTAAAACTATGTTGGACTGAATGCCTAGTAAATTTGCAATGCAATTTCTTGAAATTACAAATCAACTTTTTCCAAATCTGTTTAACAAATTTACAAAGATTTTGTTGTATTAATACAAAACAAATTTCCACCAAATGTTTGCACAAAAAAAACGATTATGTTGTAATTTTCTAAAACAAAGTTTAACTGACTTCAGTAGGTAGTAAATTTACAATGCAGCATCTTGAAATTGAAAATCGTTTTCTACCAAATTTGCTCCACAAAAATACATAGTTTGTAATATAACAATACAAACGTCAGATGTAACGACAAGTTACTGATAAATAGAACATTTTTCTTTGTGAAAAATACTTCGATTTTACGCAGTAACTTATCGGGGTAAACTGAAAAGTTTGCGCTTTCTCAACTTTTGGAAGGTAAAAATACCCAAAAAGGGTCGATTAAAAACTGATTTGATTCAAAAAAAGACTTTCGTAGAATATTTAAGAGTACCGTATGGGCCACTGTAGAGGTATCCACAACATTTTAACATTCATCCCCAAAGATATCAGATTGAAGTTGCCATATGTAAGTCCACAATGTGAAAGAATATTTGCTAGAGCTGGTCATGCTAAGAGAAAGAATTCAGTATCACCAACGGAACAAGGTAACATTTGAAATGAATATATATGATTTGGAACAATACATAAGAATACAACTGATTCATAATGATTTTGACTACTTATATTTTTCAACTCTTCCAATCAGTCATATAAATAAGTTCGAAAAACTACTGGAAGAAAACAAAGTGGTATTTTTAGTAATAGAGAAAATACCCAACAATTTAAAGAAAAAACTGTAGTTAACTTGTCATCACATTTCAAAACTCCTTTGACATCTATCGAAAAAGATCAATCTATCAATCAATCAATCAAAATATGCTTTAATATCAAAGAATAACATCTTGTTGGCAAATCATGTATATGTAAATGTAATTAAATTGATAATATTTCATAAATGTATAAAAATAGTCACTACCATATAAAGTTGAATAAAATAAAAACAATCAGTCATTTATTTGAAATTCAAAATATAAAAAACAATAGAAGGTGTATAGTGTATAGAAAGTATATATAAGTGTACAGAAAGTGTATAGTTTTGGTCTACTTATCATTCTATTCTATCCAAGTAATATTCTTTCAAACTATAATAGATTCTATAGGAAAAAATGCTTTTTACTGCTTTTCTGAAGCTGGTGTTAGATGGTTGGTATATCTTTAATACTATTTGGAGGGTGATTGTACATTTTGCAGCCGTTATATGTATGTTCGAAATGAATATACTATTAATATAAGAAATTGAACAAAATGATAATTGAATATACATAGCCCGCAAAATTTGAACAATCGCCTTATTTTTTTAACATACTTCTAATGTGTCTATATGCCATGTATTTATATGCCATTCGTTTGGCATATAACATGCTATAAATATTTTCATAATGTTATCAAAGAACGTATGTTTTTCTATATCACTTCCAATTTTTATCTTTCATCCTCTTTTGACATTCAATAATGATAATTATAAACGACTATATTGCTTCCATCTCTGTATCTGTAGAGTAGGGAAGGCAAGTGTAGGCCCACAGCATTTAGGCCACATGTGACCCATTGTATATTCTCCCGAGGATTTGTCCTTCTAGGTCATCGTCCATCCTGTCCTTTCCAGGTCACTAGGAGACATATTCTTTATATCGGCGGATGTAGGACAAGACTCGCTGAGAACACACTCTCTTATTGACGATAACTCCGGACACTCACTTAAGACATGCCTGACAGTTTCATCTTCCTGTTCACACATCCTGCATAGAGGTGTGTCCACTAGTCCCATATTATGGAGGTGTCCTCAGTTGACAGTGGCCAGTCAGAAACCCTACTGCTGAGCGTAGATTTTTCCTGGTCATCGCCAGATATTTCTTCGGCGCCAGCTTTCCAGGGTCGCCCAGGGTGATACTGGCAAGACTGCATCCTTTGATTCCATCTCATCTCTTTAGGGATTGAGCATGGGTGTGACTAGTTCCGCAATTGTCGAATTCATCAGGCCGTAGGTGTCACTGGGTCCTAATTCTTAGTCCAGCCGCTTCCTTGGCTAAAGAGTCGGCAATGCGATTATCTTTAATCCTGTCGTGCCCTTTAACGCACCTCAGGATAATGTTATTATCCACCGAGGCTTTGGCTAAATCTTGGTGGTACTCTAGCACTAGTCCTCAGGTAACACGTTGACTTTTCAAGGCAAATAGGACTTGTCTACTATCAGTGCAGTTTGTTATGTTTTTGCCAGAAATTCCTTTCCTGATTATTTCTTTTGTGGCGATTGAGATACCAGCCAGTTCTGTTTGAATCACGCTGGTATTTTTTCCCATTCTCCACTTAATCCTTAGGCTTAGTGGTCTGGAGTAAACTCCACATCCTGAGCCTTGTATTGCTTCTATAGATAGACTGAAAATAATACATATGTAATGTGAGTTTGGCCCAAAGCAGAAGGCGAAGTTCAGTTTATAAGATGATATAAAATCAGCTCATAAACTGTTCTTCCACTTAACCTTGAGTATATCGCTAGGTGTGTTGAACTTTACAATATAAAAGAATGAGAGTTAAAAAATTACAGCTATTTCTGATCCAATTTCTATCGTAAGTATATCAGGATTGCATTGAAAACAAGTGTTTTGTATAGGCTTCCTTGAATCTTTGCAAACTGTAGGATTTGAACATGGTAGGGACCTGTTTGTATATTGCATAGATTTGATAAGTATAACTCCGCCTGAATATTTCTGATCTGAAGATTGGCCGTGAAAGGGTTCCTTTATAACGGATAGTTAGGTGATCGATAGGTGATTTTTTGTGCAAATATGAGGGTGTTTTATCGAAAATAATTGTTTGAAATAGAACAGCAGCATGTAATCTCCTTCTATTGCTCATATTTAGCCAACCATTATCTTTTAATCTCTGTGAAATATGTTCTCTTCTGCGGATACAAAATATCAATCGTAGGCATGAGTTTTGTACTTTTTGTATTTTTATTTGATATTGACTGGGCAAGAATGAACCATCTGCATGATTAAATATGAACAGTATTATTGACTCACACAAATTTGAAAAGGGAGGAAATATTTATTGCCATATACAGTTTTAAGAGTGAAGTATGCACGTTGAATAAGCTGATTTATGTATTTTTCAAATTTTCAATTGGAGTCCAAAATTATACCTGAACTTTTGGCTTCACTTACGTTTTGAAGTACTTCATTTTTTATTACAATATTTACACAATCAGAAATCTCATCTCGTTTGTTTTTGTTGCCAAAAAGAATACCATTACATATAGTGCAATTAAAACTAAGACAATGACCATCTGCAACTTGAATGAACCATCAAGTTCCTCATTTACAAAAGGCCACATGACTCCACTATCGTACTGGTGTAAAAACTATAATAAATATCATCCGCATAGAAGTGTACATTAAATATCTAAAAAGTTTTCATTAGGCAGGAAGTATATATAGCAAAAAGCAATGGTCCCCAAATGGTACCCTGGGGTACTCCGCATTCTGAAACCATATAATTGGAGAATTGCCCACCAACTGAAACCATTTGTTTACGACCTTGAAGGTATGATGCCATGAGATTCAAATCTGATGTGTTTTCACTAGACGGGAAATATATATATAGCAAAAAGCAACGGCCCCAAAATGGAACCCTGGGGTACTCATTATTTCAAATCCATATAATTTGAGAATTGCCCATTAACTAAAACCATTTGTTTTCGACCTCGAAGGTATGATGCGATGAGATTCCTAGCATTATTCGACAGTCCTATGTAAAGTAGAATTTCAAGTAATATAGTATGGTTGACAGTATTGAAAGCTCTGCTGAAATCTAGCAATACCAAAGCAGTACACTCATTTTTGTCTGAGGCTCGAATAATATCATCAAACATCAAAAATAATGGTCTTGTAGAGCAATACAGAAACGAAACGTATTTTCGTGATTAGATTGTTCAAAATTCAGAAAATCTTAGTGTGTTTTTCAAAAATTCTCTGTGCTCTCTTTTCCGTGATTAACTTGTGAATAATAAGTGAACATCGACTATTTATAAACGTCTCCCGACTGACAATAGTCCACTCGAATTTACAATAAGCTCCCGGTATCGTTGACAGCAATGGTATTATGAAATATTAACGAGTCTTCAGACACTCGGAGATTAATCAATCTCTGGAGTCGAGTTAAATAGTTGTTACGATTTCGAGATACGTTTCGACCAATCCCTCGTTATTAATGATGATATTTCCACGATATGAATTGCTGGGTATCAATATTGATGTCTTTCTCCGACGAACAAAAAAATTAAATAATACGAGCTGTGTGACAGCACTTCATGATGGTTGATAGTTTCTAAAATCAGATGGAAAACTGGATGAGACACTCATAAAAGTTATTTCTTTTTTGTAATTTCATTTTGGAACACTTCCGAGATGATGGAAAGCGTCTAGATGGGATGAGTCTAACTCCTTGGAAATTTGGAAAACCTCTGGTTTGGGGCTTCACCTGCGTGGATACAGTTGCAGCTTCACACTTTGCCGCTACGTCTGATTCCACTGGTGCAGCTGCTATGATTGCAGAAAAATCAAAATGTCGGAAATACTCCACTTTGCTAAGTTCCTACAGTTTCTTTCCTGTTGCTATTGAAACCTATGGTGTTTTTGAATCTCATGCTTCTGAATTGTTGAAAGAAATTGGTTGAAGAATGATGAATTTTACCAATGACAAGCGAGCCTATTCATTTTCAATTTGAAGAATCAGTATCGCCATTCAAAGGGGTAACGCCACATAGATAGTAGGTACTCTTTCGTCTACTCAAAAATTAGATGAAATATTCCTGAACCCACAAATCAAATCAAAATTTCCTCTGAACATCGCAAAATGGAGTAAACAGATTGATCATTTCCCAATTGTCTCAGGAGATGAATAGGAATTATTTCTCTCACAAATTAGAAAAAACCGCCATGAATATATCTGATTCAGTTTCAAGCAATTTAACTTCAAAATCAACATTCCCCATTCCTCATCGCATCCGTGTATACTGGAAAGAAAACAGCGGTGGCGAACGTATCACCAACAGCTACAACACAATTAGATCAGTGATACATTCCTCAGTCAAAACTCTTGGACTTGATGGGTTGAAAAATATTGGCAACACCTGTTTCATGAACAATGTAATCCAATGTTTATCAAATACGAGATGGTTACTAATTTCTAGTATGGAGGGTGCTCTAATCAAAGCTTTCCCAGAAGTTATCAAGGAATTGTGGTCAGAAGCTTCATCTGATAGAGCAGTGAACACAGATTGAGAGTTTTGCCCCTCGATTTATGGGTCATGCGCATTAAGATGCCCAGGAGTTCCTTCGTTATCTTTCAGAAGGTTTACTTGATGACGTTAATAGAATTATTGAGAAACCTAAACCGACCTTAACGGAGAATATCGAAAAATTGAGCGACAGCGGAAAAGCACAAGAGTAATGGCTGATTGAGAGTACATATAACTCTAAGAATTTTAGATAATTTCGGTGGTCAATTAAAAGTCACCATGAAGTGCACATATTTTGGACACTCATATGTAACCTTCGATCCTTTCTGGGATTTGTCACTCCCCATACCACAAAGAACTGGTCAATTGAGTTTATTACAATGCTTGGATTTCTTCACAAGAGAGGAAACTTTGGATGGACATGAAAAACCGACGTCTTCAAGTTGCAAGGAGAAGAAGATCTATCGATCAATAAGTTTATCCGTATTTCAGTCATTCATTTCAAAAGATTTTCTTCAACAGCAAGATTAAGAGGCAAGTGATATTTTGCCATAGATGGATTAGATATGAACAATTATGCAGCAGAAAATGTGACGCCTTGTCGTTATAATCTATATGCACTTTCGAATCACAGCGGGTCTACCTACAGCGGACATTATACAGCTTTCTGCAGATACTGGCACGTGGCACGAATACAATGATTCACACGTGTCACCAATTTTACCAAAATCGCTTGTAAGTGGAGATGCATACATCCTGGAGTGGAGATGCAAGCAACTTGGCTGCTTCTATCTTCAATGATGATGTACTTGTTGATTTGCTCGAAACTCCTAGATACTTATGATGCACTGTTTGGAACTAGAGGAAATAACCATGTACGCTGTATGTATCTGTGGAATATATTTTATTTTGTTTCTTGTATCAATCTATTGTTTTTCTGGCAGTCAATTTATTGCTGAGCATGAGGATGACTTGACAGCGCTAGCCGCGTTAGTATGGCCCGAATTTGTGCTTCGAAAACAGAATATGAAGAAGTTATTATAGCTCAGCTATAACCTCAACAGAACTTTCAATAATTCTAAGGTAGTACAAAGTTTGCCGGATCAACTAGTAATGTATTTATCAGCGTGTTCATAACACTTTGCATTTCACCAATTCCATTACTTGTTTTTGTCGCAGTTACTAAATGATCTGACTGAAAATACAAAATGAAACTGCATTTTAATATTTTTATAATTATCTATCACAATCTCTGCTCAAATTTCCATTTTGTTGCATCATTCTAGTCAAGTATTTGCATTCATTGATGAAATTGGCTTGAACCCAATTATAAAGAGTAACAATTAGACCAACACGATCTTGAATTTCATTAGATTTATATTGCTGCCTAGATCGTTTTACCTTTTATTAATGATTGTTCATTACATCATATCTATTAATTTTTTCATTAGTTTAACAGTGTGTTGCCTCTATTGTTGCCTGGGTGATTAATAGGCAGTTTCTGTAGTACAAAAGTACCACCGGTCATTCTGATATACGGGGTTATTCAGATTCGAGGTTATGTATGATATTTTCGGAAGTAGAGAAGTCTCACGAGTTTGTTATTGGCAGATTAACCCAACTGAATATGAAATTTCTAACGCAACAGTGGAATAAGTGAAGTAATTTTGAAAATTCGTTATTCAATGTATTGGGAAATAAATTACTGAATTTTGCATATTTTATTGAGAGTTTTAGCCATCGTTATTCATGAAATGTAACACGAGCGGAGCAAGTAACTGAAAAACTTTAAGTAGATACTAAGACAACTGAAGTAAGTACAATATATTCCAATCCGGGATTTAGCGTATATAAACAATCATTGTTTATATTGCCCAGCTGAGTACTGGGAAATATTCTTGTTGAATCTCGTCTTCCAAGTTTTAAGCCCCTTATTTCAAATTGTTTTTATTGTGAGGGTCGATAACGGAATTTTTATACACTTGGGGACACTGGGGTACACTGGTGTACACTTGGGGACTGCTCACCATTGATACACTCCTAAACTTATATTTAATAATAGTTATTATCAAATTTATGGAAGAGCTTTATGTGTTTGCATGCAATGCCTTGACACTTTGAAATGTTTTGCTGCCAATTTTAAACTGATGAATTGAAGTATATTCAGTTTATACTAAACTTCAAGTTTTGCGTAAATAAATATGATATACCTACGTTGTAATCATATATTTTCCAACAATATGTAAGGGTATTTCAAAATCTGTCATCATGCTTAAACTGAAATTGAGATTTTCTGCACCTCCTTCTATTCTGTTTTCGATGAGGAACAAATATTGTATACTCTCGGTCATTTGGGATGATTTAATATTTTTAGACATTCTGTATATAATTGAATCCACCATACCTGAATATCGTTAAGGCATATACCGTACAACGGAGAAATGCCTTTGGATTTTCCACTTCGTTAAAATATTTTACTGCCGATTGACTCTGGATAATGGCATCTTGTTGGTAACGATATTGCTATAAAATTGATCAGAATCTAGGATAATTTTTGCATAAGAAAACATGAAATGCTCAATAGTTAAAATCAGCCAAATGCAGCCATTGCATCTCCTTAACTCGTGAGAGTAATTGCCGTATCAAGCTGAACACGAAAACCGAAATAAACGGTACTGGGATGTCATAACATCGAACTATTGCTTGAAATTTCAAGGTATCATCATTTAGATTATATGAAACATATATTAGAAATGAAATCAGGAAACATTATCCAATGGTATGTCTCTGAGATCGCACTAAGGACTGTAAGACCTCCTTAATCCTCAATCCGCACAAGTCTCAAAAGGTTGATCTCGAGGGGCAACTTACTTGACAAATCAAAATAAGTGAATGAACTGAGACATTAGTAACGTAGTAAACATATGTGAGCATTAATAATGGAACAGACATTACACTTTCAGATTTCCACTGTCTTAAAAAGTCGTAACAGATTCAAAATTTACGGAAGAATAAATAAAGGGAACCGAAATAATCCGATAAGAAGAAATTGAGCAGAAGTAATCAATATAAAATTTCAGAAATGGAATGTTAACAAAAACTGAAGAAAATAATCAACATAAAGGATGAAGAATGCAAAAATAAAAAAACTTTACAGACCAAGTCAAACTTCACGGAAATTTGATTATTACTGTCCATAATCGTCTTCAGGTGACAAACAGCCCTTTTTCTGGTATTCCTGTCATAGCTCACTTTGGCACTTCCACTGCTCCCTACTCTCCCCCTCCCTCCTCCCGATTTACGGTTTTGAGCAATGCAGGCGGCTTTTCCGTTCGTTTAGTGGTTTCCACACATCAACTATATCTACACTAGCTTGGCTGATCAACAAGTAAGCAGCTTCTTCAAACTTTCCTTTGAACCAGTGTTCCTCCCTGTAGACAGTTTCTGCTTTGGCCACTTGATTTTATGTTGGTGAGTTCGAAAGAGCTCCGCAGTTCCTGAGCTGTTGGTTTCTCCCCGATGGGTATTTTTCTTATGCTAGACATTGCGTATTTTCAATATCCCCATAATTTCACGGATATGAGACTTGCCGCACTCGTTTGGTATTCGGTGATTACAATTTTTGGAAACGTTGTTTTTATTGGTGGTTTGGTTTTTATGAGGCTGCTACGTATGGTTTTCGTGGATTTGAAACAAGGTCTCTGTCAAGACTTTCCTTTGTGTTACAGAGGTCTTGATCATTCTTCTCCTGGTTGATTGGTAGTGGTTGAATCCCTCTTCACTAATACACATGAGAATGGTAATTCCTTGTGGACTTCTTTTTCCATAATATTATGGGGGATCTTACGCTGTTGAGGTGCTACAAAAATGTTAAATTCAGTATTTCCATAATTCCATACTATGAAGGTGTCGTCAATGTATGTCCATCAGCCCATCGGGGCTTCTTGTAGGCTCCTTCAATAACCAGCGTTTCAAATGCTCCATAAATTTGTTGGCCATATCTTGTGAAAGTGAAGACCAATTGGAAGTGATAGACCCGGGTACCTTCCAGGTCGCCGTCTTTTGGTAGCTTCCTCTGTATGATTTGAAGTGGTTCTTCAACGAGAACGTTGGTGTAGAGGTTTTCTACGTCG
Organism: Leptinotarsa decemlineata; assembly: GCF_000500325.1. NCBI lineage: Eukaryota > Metazoa > Arthropoda > Insecta > Coleoptera > Chrysomelidae > Leptinotarsa > Leptinotarsa decemlineata. The sequence goes on from NW_019289481.1 coordinate 347,306, forward strand.
GAACCGACTAGTTTCACAAATTCCTTCGCCTCCAGAAATTCAACAAAATGATTTGAATGATTGAAGATGAAGGAAAATCTCTTGTGTTCCTATTATCATCGACGGATAGTGATCAATTTGTCAATTTCAAAGAAATAATTTATAATTATTCTCTATTATGAACCATGCTAAATGCAAGGTATCACAACAATTCATTTTCAATAATCTCTAAGAAAAAGATATGGAATGAAAGTTATCTACATCAATGCAATTCACGACTATATTGAGAAAATTACTAGAATAAATACGATTTTTTTCCGAATATTTGGTTTAAAATACTGAAAATACTTTTTCAGTTCACATTTGAGGAGATTGGCATGTTGAATTTCCCTCAAATTAAATGTTAGATATTCGAAAATTTCAATTCTCGCATAAAAATCTAAAAATCTGTACTTTTAAGACTGAACTTTGGCTTCCAATCCTCTTTGGTAAAATAAATATTCTACTCACACTTTACACTAACGGCACAGTCTCAGATATTGTTATATATGTATTAATAATGGCATAGTACACTTGTATCAATTGTAGGGTATCTAAAATATCTTCCAACTACAAGAAGGCCAAGAAGCCACTATTAATTCCTTCACATACAAAATCAGCATTATGTTTTGCTTGGATTAATAGTTGATCGTTGACATACACAGGTAACTCAACTCTTTGTTCACAGAAAAATATGCTTCAACATACTGTCTTACCTGAGATTACTGTTAGTGGATCCTAACTGGAGCCCTGAGGAACCCTCAAATCCACCACGAAACCCAGAAGAATATAATTCACTACTTATGATTAGGAAATCGATAGTGTCGTACCTTTTCCTTCCTTCTGACATTTCCAAAAACAAATGATCCAACAGTAATCAGAATATCCATGACAATTGATCATTGCGATTTTCATATCAACAACCGCATCCTGCATGAATTTCTTGTAACTCCGCATCCCTTCCCATTTCCTGCGCTCCTGCCTTTCAGCAGGTGAGAGCAATGTGGAAAGACACGCACATATGTGTACACATGGTACTTAGGTACTCCCCATTCGCTATTGGCGCGTCCTCTATGGGCGTGAACAGTACCACGCATTGGTTCCGCGATGACATTTACTGCTTACTTAATTTAAAGTGGTCTTGTTCATAGGAAGAGTTGCCAGAACATGGTAAGTAATAACTGGTTAGGTACAATTTGCTTTTCTCTTTGCAGCTCGGTGTTTCGTAAAGATGATGCAGGGTGGATACATTTCTTTTTTCTTGGTAACTGTATTTACATATTTTATATTGAGAAAGTTTTATCTTTTTTGGTTGGAAAGAAACTGTGCTACAAAATATACTCGTATCTAATACTTTTAGGGCTCAGCGGAAAAATGTAGAGTTATCCTTCCACGCTTTGAACTTTTCAGGGAACCGTCATGACCATATCTGTTCCTTACCGGATTTTGGCAAAGGACTTAAGGGAGTTGTTTACATGTGCATATAACACGTAAAAAAATGGAACTAAAAATACTCAAAAGCAAGTCAGTTAGTCATAAATTCAGGAAAAAATCACGATCTTGAATGAAAGTGAAAGTAAGCAATACTTTTCAGAAAAAACCTTTTCAGCTTTCTAATTTTCCATCATTGAACAAAAAAAGTTGTGAAGCTTTTAAAGAAATGAAGAAGGAAAATTACTACAATAAAAAGTCTTCATGAATTTATCTACTTAGATCGTGAAAATAAGTTTCTTTCAGATGGAAACAAATCATTTCGAAAAAACTACTTCCAGTGCCGGAATTGGAAGTCTGAAGGCCCTGGGGCAAGGAAAGAGTGGTGGCCTCTTGTTTTTTTTTTTAGAAAAGTTGAATTTTCAACTTCCCGCTAAGAAAATTGAAAATCATCAAAGAAATGGGAAGCCGGCGAAAAACGACGCGTTCAATAGGGTCGTTTAAACATTTCCGTTCATGTTTTCCGTTTTTAAAATTTTGCGCTCGAGAAAACGAGTAGTTGTAACGATGACCTGCAGGGTCAACCCTTTTTTTCGTTTTTTTTTTTACTTATTCTATTTCTCTTTAACTCATAGGCATAAATTAATAACTATACATTAAAAAAAGTATTGCCACTGTGGGGGCCACATGGCAGATGCCCCGCCTTCCTTTCCCATATCCGGCCCTGACTGCTCTTATATAATGAGCAGGACAGAGCACATGCTTTGTGCCTACCCCGCTGAGACTGAATCAGGTTTAGAGTTCGACAGAGCCGAACCCTCTGACTTGAAAGACCACTCACCATACAAACTAATCGGCTACATTAGGAAGCTTGGTTTATTTGATCAAGTGTGAATACGTGTGGGCCAGAATAAACCCTTGCGGGTTGCGGTGGAGGGTCGAATAGGCCCACTTACTTTGGACCTAACCTAACCCCAACTCTCATATAAATGAGCATTGAATTTGAGTAAAATCACTTTTTTTTATTCATTGTAAATTAATGAGTGATTTTTCCTTTTCTTTTTGGCAACACTGTTTTTGACAGATAACGCTTGAATCGTGTCTTGTGTCATTGTCGAACTTGTTCAATTTGGTCTATAATTTAAACATGAATCGATTTACGAATGAACAACGGTGAAGAAAGTGCATCGTGCACTTCTTCCAATTCATGGACAGTTTCGTCGGCCAACTGAGGGAGCTATTCGGAAGCTTGTGACTAATTTCAAACCTAGGTTACATTATTGGACATCAAACCACCAACACGCAGACACTCAGAGTGAGGACCGAAGAAAATATTGCGGCTGTATCCGCCAGTGTTCGTGATGACCGTGAAATGTCGATTCGCCGCCGTTCGCAGCAATTGAGCCTCCACTACGTGGAGAATTTTGCGAAAGGATTTCGGTGTAAAACCTTCTAAGATACAGCTGATGCAAGAATTGAAGCCACACGACCTCCCACAACGTCTAACATTTGGTGAATGGGCGCTGGCAAAGTTGGAAGAAGATCCACATTTTTATCGAAAAATTGTGTTCAGCGACGAGGCTCATTTCTGGTTCAATGGATACGTTAACAAGCCAAATTGCTGCATCTGGAGTGAAGACCAGCAACAAGCATTGAAAGACTACCGATGCATCCCAACGTTACCGTGAATGGCGAGCGCTACCGTGTGATGACTGACGACTTTTTGTTGCCCAAAATGGAAGAATTGGACATGCCTGACATGTGGTTTCAACAAGACGGTGCCACACGACACGCGAAACAATGGCCCAATTAAGAGCCGACTTCGATGAACAGTTCATCCCACTTTTGGGGCCCGTGAATTGGCTGCCTAGATCATATGATTTAACGCCTTTGGTTTATTTATTGTGGGGTCATGTTAAGAGTCATGTCTACAGGGATAAACCAGCAACGACTGATGCTATGGAAGCCCATATTGAAGCATTTATACGTAAAGTACCGGTCGATATGTTAGAGAGAGTGTGCCAAAATTGGACCTTGCGCTGGCCCATCTAAAGCGGAACCACGAACAACATTTGCATGAAATCATCTTCAAACATTAAATTATATTGATCGTTCTATAGATTCCAATGAAGATTTCATCAATTTTTTCATATTTTTTTGTTTTTGTTTTGAAAATCAAATCCTATACCTCTTAAAAAAATCACCATTTAGCACTTTTCAAGCCTCTGCTTTCATTTTCCCCATCAAGAAACAGTGAAAAATTGAAACACGAAATTGTTTTTGGTCCATTGTTTTGAAAATAACAAAAGTAGTGTCACTCTCAGCACAGTAACTCACAAACTCATGAGAAGAATATAATGAAATTTCAACAGCTTTCTTTTGAAAATTAGTACTAACTGATGAAGCAGTGAATGCACTAGGGCCATCTATGTGTTAGGCCCGAGACTTTTAAGCCCAGTTCACAAAACATTCATTCAACAAAACATAATCGGCACCTAATAACATACGATTCGTCCGTGCTCTCTGCTCATAATCTCATCTCGAACCATAAATATACGAAGGGGTGGAGGTGTGAACCTCATGCAGCGTTCGGACAATCTCATTACTAGCAGCGTTACTTGCACATTTTTGGACCACTCCTCACCTCCGACCGGCTATTATTTTACGCTCTCGATGCGATGCCGAGATAATGGGAAATTTGTCCAGCACACCTCCGATGCATCTGCGTTGACCACGATTTTAATTAATAAAGATATAAGTCATCGCGAAGATATTAACAGTCGTCATCTGAGAATAACGAGCGGTGATAGGATCGAACGGAATATAATATACCACTGGTCGAATTGGAGTTGTTTCCAATTAAATGTTTCTCAGCTTTACTGCAAATGATATGCTTACTTTTTGATTGACGAGTCTTCAAGGACGTAGCCAGAGGGGTTACAGGGGTCTTACCTTAGCAACGCCGCAGTTGAAGTGACCAACGGATAATCCAGATTTCTTACCAACTCTTCAGAGGGGTACCAAAATAATATTTTAATTTATTTAAATACATAGGTAATTACGTCAAAATTGTTATAGTAGGTGGCGCTACCTGGTGTCAATGGAAAAACTGATTACATTTTCTTATTATGCCTAATACAGTACTTCAAAAAAACAGAAAAATTTACAAAATAATTATTATGTTCCTTTTATATAGAAAGAAAACTACAAAGCAAAAAAATAATTACTTATGTTATGCTTATGAAGTTTCAGAATCCATTGACTCGTCCGAAGAGGAATCCCCAGTCACACATAAATCTATTATTATTTGGTCGAAAACAGTGTCTACCATCCCGTCCAATCTCCACATTTTCTCTTCTTCCTTGATCACATGGACTACAGCATTAGCCCAATCTTCTTTCTGTATCCGTTCCATTGCGAGTTCTAATAAACGTTGGACATCAGAAATTTTATATGTCACGTTTTCACGAGCTACGTAACCCTTAATTTGAGCCCAGATTAATTCTATCGGGTTCAACTCACAATGGTAAGGAGGAAGTCTCAAAATGGTAATGCCTTCAGCACGAGCTATTGTATCCACCACATGCTGGCGATCTGTCACGATGCTTTTTAATGACACTCATAAGCTCGGCCTTAACCATGTCCTCGGAAAATGGAATTCCTTTTTATCCTAACCAACTCTGCATGTCTGCTTTTCTGATGGTAATAGTTGGCAGCTGTTCTACTAATCGGCTGTGATAAGAAGCGTTATTCATTACTATTACCGAATTTGGCTCGACTCGTGAAAGAAGGGATTCAAACCATCCTTCAAAGCGTTGGGCGCCCATGTCTTTGTGATGATGCCTCTTAAAAAAAAAAAATAGTGCACTATCGTCCTATATGGGCGACAATTAGTCGTGGCCCTTTATCCGTTGGTCCGCGTAACCCTGTTGGTAAACCGTCCACAATTGCTTGACGATAACTAGTTACAGTAGTATCTTGCCAGATCTTAGATACTGTGTGACCAGCATTCACCCACGCTTCGTCCAGATAATAAATCTTTTTTTTGAGCAGAACGCATTTCTCTAATAGAGCGAAGATATCTCCGTCGCTATGAGACTATATCTTCTCTTTCTATTAAGACAGATTTACGGGATCGTTTGGCATATATAAATTTTAAATCTTCTTTTATTATTTTCCTCAACTTCTCTTTGTTCATTTTTGGAATGAGATCATTATCCATTACATTTGTCCTAATGGATTCGAGGGTTGGCGCTTCATTCTCAAAAAAGAAAGAATGAATGGTATAGCGTACAAAATTTTTCTGGTACTCGTCCAATTCAATTTTTTTTTCTACCACGACAATGTACTTTTGGAGCTTGCACAATCCCAGTCGCCTTTTTTTCACGTACAATGCGTTCAATTGTCGACACGGATATTCCCGTTAAAAATGAACACTGGGTCACAGCTTCCACTGTACGGAGTGTATTTTTTAAATTTTCGTACACTCTACAGACAATCTGTTTTTCTTCTAACGACATAAACTTCCGCTTTCTTTGTACATTACTTGGACCTGCTACCGCATCTATCTTAATACTATAAAAATAATAAAATTCAATCATATTATTCAGCTCTCAGTCAGTTGTTTACGTACCTCAAAAACTATTTTGAAGTTGATGTATTTTGAAAAACGCTTTATTGTGAGACTTTCACTAGAACAGATTAACAAATCCTCAACACGTGTTTCGCTGCACAGTAGCTTTTTCAAGCGTGTTCACTAACAAACTGAATTCTACATACATTGTGATTTATAAATACTTTTTGAAATATTACTATCTACCTAAAAACTAATAATATTCTAGGAACTAATTAATGACAGTTATACCTGAGTTTAATGACTAGTCAACTAATTATCTCACAATAAAGTGTGAATGTGATGAAAATCTATGATAATGTATTTTGAAAAACAAGTATCGGGCAACTCTATCTTATATTTTAAAGTTAATAAATATAATAGTCTATTTAATAGTCACCTTCACAAGAAACAGAACACACTACGCCTATACAGATAAGGACGCTTGATAATGAAGAAACCGAATGACGAGTTATGGCATTTTAAGTACGCAAATATAATAGACCTGCGAAGTGTTGATCAGTTTACCGATGTTTCAAAGTATTTAACGAACTGGTTCACCTATTCGCTCGTACATCCTATCGATATGCAGAAGCTATCTTGTTACGAGGGGCAAATTTTATGGAATCATCATCAATTTACATCAGTTTACAATGGTGATGCATAGACAATAAAAATGACCCCGGTAAGAATTTTGTTCTAACATTTAACATTGTTGCCGTTAGCTATCAGTTCATTTTGTATAAGAGTTACCTTCAATTGAAAATTGTTATACTATATAGATATAAGCTTGCACGTTCATATACCATTAAGAGAAAAAACAATGGCCGCTTGTAATTAAGAGAAAAAACAATGACCGTTTGTCATTGGAGGACATGGTTGTTAGTAATTGTCTGATATACAGGGTGAAATCAAAAAACGTTTTCAAAATTAATCAATGCGGATGAAAATTTTCGACGCGTGAAAGTGGTATATCTAATAATGATGATGAATGAAGAATCAAATTGAAGAAAAAAACATGCCGTCTATGTAACGGACATTCAGTGGAGCATACAGAGTATCTCAAAAAACATAATTTGAGAAAAAGAAACATGACAGTTTACCGGAGCTGTAACGTTTCAACGTGCGATTCCTCAATGTGTACAGGGTGTCTCAAAATACATAATTTAAAACAAAAACACGGTGTGACAAAAATACGGTCGAACGAGAGTGTTCGGTTTCTACGTGCGATCCAAATGAGAAACGTATATACAGGGCTATTCAAATTCGTTTCTGTACATGGGGATCTCGTGAAAGATAAGAGATAGAGTGTCGCTTAAATTAGCTAGAGAATTTTTTCAATCTGAATTGGTACTCTTGCCATGTCATTGAATGATGTGGAGGTGTTTCCAATGCTGCTGTTGGTGTGGTTCTCGTGCTTTGACGATCCAAAACAAGTTTTTGCTACAACTGATAAATTAGACAATAATTTTCGAAAGTCTTCAAAACTGAAGGAGATAAAATATACTCGTATCAATGGTTTAGAGAGTGAAGTTCTTCCTATGGAATTTCCTATCTGTTTGTTCTGATTTTCTTATTCTCAGTCTGAAAAAGTAATCATATGAAAAGTGATTAGAAAAATGAAACCGATTAATGTGAAACGTATCGAAAGCGGTTGGTTTATGTAATTCGATTAACTTTGTTTCTGATACATCGTGAGTGATCTAAATCTTCCGAGCTATTTGATCGTTCTTTCACCATTTCACTACGAAGGAACGTTTGAAAGTGAAAAATTCACTTACACCACGATTCCGATTAAAATAATTAATCTGCCAATGTAACACATGGTAATAATACGGAACTTTCAGTGAGATGAAAAATTTCCCGTTCTGGACTATTATCTCTATCAGAAATGTGAGCGCGGTCTATGTGAGTGATAAGGTTGAGTGATGATGAATCGTTTCGTGATATGGTGAAAGGTGAATATTGGATAGTGTTGGCTTGCTTATTATATTTTTTTTTGTATCAGCCTTTCGTTATGAATTATTTTTCTAACGCCCCTTTTGTTATAATCTCCTGCAATGATGGTGAAGAAGATAATTCTCTTCATTTTTGTAAAGTTGCTCAATAAAAGAAACTATCTTGCAGAAGAGGTTTCAGTAGCCCCTCCTGCACATCTCAGATACCCAATTTTTGTACACGCTTTATATTAGCTTCACCTGTATGTATGTATGTTTGTTTGTAGGTCGTGATCTGTATTTAACTGAATTATCGACATTATTGCTTGATCTATTCGCGGGCAGATGGCGCTGTAAGTAACCTCCTTGACATATCGACATTATTGTTTGATCTATTCCTGGGCAGATGGCGCTGTACATAACCTCTTTAATATATCGACATTATTGCTTGATCTATTTGCGGGCAGATGGCGCTGTACGTAATCTCCTTGATATGATTTCAACTCACTTTACATGCATTTCTTCATTTTTCTAAACAATATACGGCTGATTGATCCCAAAGTTTAGATAAAATAAGTATAGTTTGAAAAGACTAAAAAACACGCTTTTATACCATACGAAACTATAAAATGAAAAATAAATATAGTTTAAAAACCAAAAAACACGGTTTTAAAGCACATCGAACTGAAGAATTAAAAATATTTTTTCAATGAGCTTAAAACAACGAACGAAAAATATTAGTATTATTGTGAAAAAAGCGTGGGCTCTTTGTGCCATATTTTTTGTATATCAAGTACAATAGAATTATAAAACATTATTTACATATTTCAAAAGTGCAGGAAAAATTATGTTACTTTTAATGTATTCAGTATTTCCATTTTCAATTTTACTCTGGTAAAAACACATTTTCTTCACTGGAACAAGAATACTGTTCTTATCGACCTTCTATGGATATTCCAACCTTCCAAAATCTGAAGAATTATTTAAAAATTGTGTATCTTGCCAAAAAATATATACAGGGTGATTCAAAAGTACTTTGACAAACTTCAGGAGGTGATTCCTCACAATATTCTAATATGAATTGTCCGAATAAATAAATATCCGGAAATGCTTCGTTTCCAAGATACAGAATGTTGAAGTTTTATTTTTATTTTCGTTTTTTTTCAAATAACTTTTGAAATACTGAACTTAATTAAACGAAACTTGATAATAGGAGGTTTTTGAGGTGTCGAATTCGAACCTGATGTTCTTATTGCTCTTACTTGTAGGGGGCGCCACATACACGTCTTTTTCTTTTTTAAAGATTCATAACTTTTTTGGGCGTACTTCTAGCACATTTTTCAGTAAAAAAATCGTAAGTAGAAGTAGAAAACACTTATTTTGAAAAAATGGATTATTTTAACAATAATGCTCATTTAGCCGATATGCATTTCGTTTATGGCCTTGCGGATGGCAATGCGCGCGAAGCAAGACGTATTTACCAGGAGCGATTTCCTAATCGAGTACTGCCTTCAGCTCCAACATTTGCTAGTCTCCACCGTCGTTTGGCAGAAACAGGTAGCTTTAAGAGGGCAGCTGATATTATTGGAAGACCACGAGCAGTCCGAACCCCAGAATTGAAAGAAGCTGTTTTGAACGCTCTCGAGGAGAATCCAGAAACAAGCACAAGAGTAATTGCTGAAGCTGTCAATTCTACTCAGTCCACAGTTTGGAGAATTATCCACGATCAACAGTTTTATCCATACCATATTCAAAGGGTACAAGCTCTTTTGCCACGAGACTTTCCCCAACGCATTACTATGTGTCAATGGTTTTTGAGAAAATTGGCTGGAAATCCTCAATATTTAAGATATGAACTCTTCACGGACGAGGCAAACTTCTCCCGAAATGCTATCACAAACTTTCATAACAACCATGTTTGGGCTCTCGAAAATCGGCACGCAGTTAGTGAAAGGCATTATCAGTATCAATTTTCTGTAAATGAATGGGCGGCAATAATTGATAATTACTTGATAGGTCCTTTCTTTCTTCTGCTCCGTCTGAATGACGCAACTTACAGACACTTTTTAGAAAATGAATTTCGGGGACTACTTCAGAATGTACCATTAGAAACTCGTATCCGCATGCGGTTTATGCATGATGGGGCTCCGGCCCATTTTAGCGTTGTTGCCAGGAAATTCCTTAACACAGTCTATCCAAATCGATGGATCGGTAGGGGTGTAGAAGAACCTAACCAGGCGTGGGCACCAAGGTCCCCAGATCTAAACCCGATAGATTCTTATTTTTGGGGACATTTGAAGTCACTAGTTTATAAGACTCCAGTAGTGTACGAGGAAGATCTAAGAAACCGAATAGTAGACGACTGTGAAACAATAAGAAACACACCAATAATTTTTGAGCGGGTACGACATTCAATGACTAGATGACTGACTGCCTGTATCTTCGCTGAAGGTGGACACTTCCAACAATTTATTTGAATATAATTTAGTTTCGTTTATTTTAGTTTATTCTACATATTCAAAATTTCCTGAAATAAAATGTTGACATTTCTTGCAAATTTTATTAAAACAAATACTGATTATGCACCCCTGATACAAAAATAACTATTTCGCTTAAGGATGTCATAAAGGAACGTACCCAACAGTTGTGACCTCTTCAAACGAGTAAAACGTCAAATTCATTTCCAAAGCATTCTTGTGAAAAAAGCAAAATATTCGTAATGACTTCAACATGCATCGATTATTATCAAATAATCGACTTGAAGTTTTCAAGTCCAAATATTTAGAAAACGCTTGCTTACAGCGACTAGTAACAAGGGTAGCTCATTTACGTAGATATGATAGAGGAATCGATTTTTTTACTGAAAAATGTGCTAGAAGTACCTACGCCCAAAAAAGTTATGAATCTTTAAAAAAGAAAAAGACGTGTAGGTGGCGCCCCCTACGAGTAAGAGCAATAAGAACATCAGGTTCGAATTCGACACCTCAAAAACCTATTATCAAGATTTGTTTAATTAAGTTCAGTATTTCAAAAATTATTTGAAAAAAACGAAAATAAAAATAAAATTTCAACATCCTGTATCTTGGAAACGAAGCGTTTCCGGACATTTATTTATTTGGATAATTCATATTAGAATATTGTGAGGAATCACCTCCTGAAGTTTGTCAAAGTACTTTTGAATCACCCTGTATATGGGCCAAACGAAAAAAGCTGTCCGCGGAAGAAAATATGGCGTTTTGTGCCATATTTTTTGTATATCAAGTACAACAGAATTATAAAACATTGTTTAAAAGTTTCAAAAGTGCAGGAAAAGTTATGTGACTTTTAATATATTCAGTATTTCCATTTACAATTTTATTCTAATAAAAACACTTTTTCTTCACTGGAATAAGAATACTGTTCTTATCGACCTTCTATGGATATTCCGACCTTCCAAAATCTGAAAAACTATTTAAAAATTGTGTATCTTGCCAAAAAATGTATATGGGCCAAACGGGAAAAGCTTTCCGCGGAAGAATAAATGAACGCAAGGTATTATCATGGTTACAAGTCACCACTTCTATAAGGGAAAGGTTGAAAACTCAATTTTTTGGAATGCTTGGAAATCAGGAGGTTTGAAAACTCGGAACAATTACTCAGCAATTGAATTTGAATAATTTTCCTCTCATTGACTGTATACTAAAATTAAATTACAATTTCATCACTTATTATTTGACCCAAATATAATTATTTCGATAAAAGAGTTTACAAAAAAGGTATTTTCTTTATCTGATAACTTTTCGAGTTGTAACCGAAAATTGTTAATTTTTCCATCATTTCGAAAGCACTAGAAATCATCATGAAAGAACAAATTTCCAACTACGCTTTGGAGAAAAATCTCATTTCAGACGTGCAATCAGTGGTTCGCCCACAATTCAGTACAATAATAGCACTGACAAGTCATGTGGTGAAAAAAATACTTGTCTCATTTTGCTTGATTGGTAGATTTGTCTATCTCATGTGAAAAACTTCAGTTTTTCGGTTTCTCTCGTAGCGCAGTATTTTTTTTAGACAACTATTTATCATAACATACTCATTCATCATATTTTTTTATTGTTAATTTTTTATTACGATGAATAAAGACCTGTTATTATATTATTATTAACATTTTTATTAATTTTGGAGTGGAATCAGTTGAATAAGGGCGATCTTGCAGGTTTATAATGGGTTCTACTCCTGCTTATCCAATATTTTGAAATGCTTCAGTTTGAATTTTTTTTCATTATAATCCTGTTATTAGAAGAGGCTTCATAATTTTGAACATGAAATCCTTCCTCATTAAACAAAATTTGTAAAAAACTTCATAGCATGGCCAAACACGACCATTTTCATATCCGGTTTTCCCAAATAATTGAATCCCATTTATTTATTGTTTCTAACGAGCGTTTATTGATCGAAAGTCGTCGACTTTCGCCTTGTCTCTCGAACAGATCTAAATTTATTCCGGCGAGGATCATTTAGTCGAACAAGAGGAATCGAATGACTTTTATAGTTATTTGATGGCTTCAACAACACGACCAAGAAAATAAAGAAATTCGATGATGACCATCGATATGGGAACAAACACACGGTTAGTTCATGATTACTGAACGGCTGAAGAAATTTTAGGTGCGACCAAACGAGTTAATTTTCTACAACTATGAGCTGCGCCAAGTAACTTTGAATGGCTGATGTAAAGATGCAAATGTAGAATTTTATGGTTACTTTTGCGGATATAGAACTTTAGAATTGGAATTGATGAAGATCGAAATCACTGTGAATAAATAATTAGCAATTCTGCTAATTTGAACTGCGTATGGGAGGTGTTTTTTCGCATATATTTGAGTCGTCACTACTGTAATATCTGCTCTCAATATTTCCTTCTCCCGGAGGATCCAGTCCTGTCTACTCGGGAACAGTACCTTACAAGACGGTTCGTAGTTGACAGTCGGAGGCATAAAGTCCGAGGTCATTTCCAGAATGAACATTTTGTGGCACTCTGCATTAAATTGATTTGTGCAATTAGCAATGTGCACAAGTCTTTATGCAGTCCATCTAGCCTCTCTCTCCAGAAAAATGTGGAGAGGAAGTAGATCTAGAAGGATCTCAATGTCCGCTAACGGTGTCGTACTGATGGCCAGACAAGCATGTCTCTGTAAACCAAAGAGCATCGCCTGGGCCGTTTTCTGTAAAGCCTTCGACCATCAGGCAATTGCCCCATAAGTGATCATTAGTCTGACAATCATCACATATATCCAATGGATCTGTTTTGGTCCCAAACCCCATGTTTCACAACAAATCCTTCAACATGTGCTTAGGGACAGTCTGGATTTGTGTAAAATCTTTCCCAAATGAACGTTCCAGGCGAGTATTTCATCAAGGACAATGCCAAGATATTTCACCTGTTCCAAATGGAATGACCTCACCATTGAGAGATAAACTTCTGCTCCCTCTGGCACCAACTGTGAACCACATTCATCGTACTTTGGAGGATATTACACGCTACCCTTTCCGACGTAAACCCGGCCGAAATGACAGTCATTTACATAAGCTTGCATATATACTTCTCCTCTTACCATAGCATCAAGCAGACTATCCATTAGGTGTGACCACAGAAGGGGACATCCACCTTGAGGGCAGCCCCTGGTGATCCTGAACCTAATGGCTTCGTCTTGAAGAGTCGTAGTTGCGGTTCTGTTTACCAGCATAACATATATCCATCCAGGCATGGTCGATTCTGTGCCTTTTCCAGCCAGAGCTGATCCTATAGATTTAGCTACTGCATTGTCAAAAGCTCCTTCAATATTGAGAAATACAGCAACCGCAATCTCCTTGTTGTCAAGAGATTGGAAAATTGTTTCTAAAAGGTCGTTCAATGCTAAATCTTGAGCCGTTTTGATATGCATACTGTTGGTTATTCAGGGGGGCTGCATATTAAGCAACCTTTCTGATGTGTCCGTCCATTATCCTTCAGTCCTTTCAACAGGAACTATTATCTTGAAGTTATGCACCGTTTGCGAAAAGCAATACGAAGAAAACGTTCGGTATTTTAGAAAAACAATGTATGGCTTTTGCCATGCCTGAGTTTGAAAACACCATTGGAAGGACGACGTTTTGCGATGATTGAAGAGATAAAAACTGAATCGCTGAGAGACATATGAAAAAAACGCTGGGGCACTAATTTGAAGGGAACAATATAGAAATTGATGAATAAATGAATATTCTTGGAGAAACTGACCTTCTATATTTTTATAGACCGTATGGAAGGTATATCCTTTTTTTTTTTCAAATTTTGGTCATATTTCCACTTGTATTCAATTTCACAATTTCCAATTTCACTTGAAAATCATCGTCAGAAATCGAAACACCGAAAACTATCACGAACTCAAATGATCTTAATGAAATTTAACGAACCGAATGTATCATAAATAAAAAGAAACCCCCAATTAATTGGGCTTCTTTCCAGGAAACGAATATATTAGTCGAACATTGGTACATACACGAACCCATTTCTCGGTACCATTTAATCCTGTTTTATTTTTACATTGTTAGGACCCGTTGTGTGTGTGCTCCATCGTCCTCCTCCTCTTCTTCTTTTTCCTTCGGTAACGAGTCCTTGTTATTTAATTAACGATAGGCCATCTCGTTCGGTTCTCGTTTCTATCGAAACTCACACATGTACAACCTTATCGAGTGGTGCATCTTTTTTATGGTCGATCGACTGTTTTAGTGCTTTCGTTTCGTTTGTTCGAAAAGGCTTATTTAAGTTAAATTAATCGTGCGTTGCATTAATCAACAACTTTTCAGCCGGATAAACGATTTATAATAATTAACTAGGTGGGAAATTAACGTTCGATGGGGATTACGACGGTTTTGGGAAGTGTCGACAGACGATTTTTCTTCTTGAAGGTGTGTCGTTTGTCGATTGTCTTTTTGGTTTCTACTCATTTGCTCGATACTCAACGCCCTGTCTGCCCTCATGGATGTGAAGCAGATGTGAATGTCGAAGTTTCTATCATTGTAATTTTCCAGATTTTGATCCAACTCAACCTTGGATATCTCCACAGTTTACTTATAAATTCAGCGTCACCATCTCAGATTTTGATGAATCTTGGACAGACGATCATTCAGTGAGTGAATTTGATACGGTCGAATGTAGGTAAAATTCATGAACAAAGCAAACAGCGAACACGTGCTTACAGCTGACACATGGTTACACGTGTTTTTATGTCATCAGTTGACATCAGTACGGTACAGCCGTATGAGGGTCACAGGGGTTTCGGGCGCTATATCCTAGATCTAAATTTCGCTGCAATTGTTGAAGAAACTATCTCAGCTTTTCATCTCATTCTATCCCATTCCATCCCACCCCCATCCCATTCCATCCCACCCCCATCCCATTCCATCCCACCCCATTCCATCCCACCCCATCCCATTCCACCCCATCCAATTCCATTTCCATTCCATCCCATCCCATTTCATTCCACCCTAATCCAACCCAACCCATCCCATTTCATTCCACCCTAATCCAACCCAACCCATCCCATTCCATCGCACACCATACTAGTCCATTTCACCCCCATCCCATTCCATCTCACTCCATTCCATTCCACTCCATCCCATTCCATCCGACCCCATTCCATTCCACCCCATTCCATCCGACCCTATCTCATCACATTTCATCGCACACCATCCAATTACATTCCACCCCCATTCCATTCCATCCCACTCCACCTCATCACATTCCATTCCACCTCATCCCATTCCTTTCCCATTCCCTCCCCATTCCATCCCACCCCATTCCATTCCATCCCACCCTAACCCATCACATCCCATCCCATTCAATCGCACACCATCCTTGTCCATTCCACCCCATCCCATTCCATCTGACCCCATTCCATTTCACCTCATTCCATCCGACCCCATTCCATTTCACCCCATTTCATTCCAATCCGTCCCATTCCATCCGACCCTATCCCATCCCATTTCATCGCACACCATCCCATTACATTCCACCACCATTCCATCCCACTCCACTCCATCACATTCCATTCCACCCCATCCCATTCCTTTCCCATTCATCCCCATTCTATCCCTATTCCATCCCACCCCAACCCATCACATCTCATTCCATTCCATCCCACCTCAACCTATCCCATTCCATTCAATCGCACACCATCCTTGTCCATTCCACCCCCATCTCATTCCATCCCACCCCATTCCATTCCACCCCATCCCATTCCATCCGACCCCATTATATTCCACCCCCATTCCATCCCACTCCACTCCATCACATTCCATTCCACCCCATCCCATTCTTTTCCCATTCCATCCCCATTCCATCCCACCCCATTTCATTCCAGCCGACCCCATTCCATTCCACCCCATTCCATCCGACCCTATCCCATCACATTTCATCGCACACCATCCAATTACATTCCACCCCCATTCCATTCCATCCCACTCCACTCCATCACATTCCATTCCACCGCATCCCATTCCTTTCCCATTCCATCCCCATTCCATCCCACCCCATTCCATTCCATCCCACCCTAACCCATCACATCCCATCCCATTCAATCGCACACCATCCTTGTCCATTCCACCCCATCCCATTCCATCTGACCCCATTCCATTTCACCTCATTCCATCCGACCCCATTCCATTCCACCCCATTTCATTCCAATCCATCCCATTCCATCCGATCCTATCCCATCCCATTTCATCGCACACCATCCCGTTACATTCCACCCCCATTTCATTCCATCCCACTCCATCACATTCCATTCCACCCCATCCCATTATTAATAACAATAATAATAAAAATTTATTTATTTTCACAAATTAGTTTGCACATCAACAGTGTGATAATGCAAATAAAAAAGAAAAAAAATTAAATTCAAGTAGAGAAATGATATAAGAAAATGTATATACATATGAAATGACTGGAATGATCAAATATCTCCAGATGTGTATAGGACCATTACATCCACGTCACAAACAATTATTACAAATAATATGAAGTATAAATATAAAGTATATTAAAGTTACTAATTCTACGTGTGTATAAATAAAAGAAGTGTATATTTATTAAACCGTACACTTCACATGGAAATAAAGTTACGGCTGAAACTTGTCAACAGTGAAGCAGTTTTTTGACAATAAGAGTTGCTCAACTTTTCTCTTGAAAATATGTACATTTCCTGAAACTGTTATGTAGTCGGGAAGTTTGTTATACAATACAGAGCAGTTCGATGTTGACTGGGTAGAAGTAAGTGGCCATTTTGTGTCAAATGGGTATGTGAGGGTCTGTTGGCAGCCAATTTGTTTTCTTCTTATTAGTCAGTGGGCTTAGCTATTGCGATATACATATGTGCATGCCTCAAGTATGTATATTCCTGCAACTGTTAATATTTTTAACTCCTAAAATGCTCCCCTACAGGACTCCCATCCCATTCCATCCCATCCCATTCCACGATACGGAAGAAGCTTCAAACATTCCAATTAGCTCTTTAGGTTAGGTTAGGTCCAAATTGAGTGGCTCTATTTGACCCACACTCGACCAAATAAACCCAGCTTCTTAACGAAGTCGGTTACTTTATATGGTGAGTGGTCTTTCAGGTCAGATGGTAAGAGTACGGCTCTGCCGAACTCTAAAAACCTGATTCGGTCTCTAGCAGGGCCTTTCATCATCAATGAGGTAGTCGGGTAGTTGAGGTGCAAGACTCCCACCCTGATACCCGCGATAACCTTCCCATATGAGGGTTTTGCACGTCAGCTACATCTGACGATGCCTCAGATTCAACCGTGCAGGATTTTCGCTCAAGAATTTGGTGCAAGGCGGTTTCATAAGGTACCCCGCTCTTGAGGAGACGACTCAGTCGTTTCCTGGCTGCACCACCAAAACTTTTTTTTGTGTTCAGTTATTGAATCAGTAGTTGGAGAGTTGAGAAGCTCTCTCTCCTGATCGTAAGCTCGACATCCATCTTTTCTGTAGGGGGGTAATATAACCAGCAGGGTCCATCGCACAAAGACACAAATCAGCTCTTTGGTCCATATCGTGTTTGTTGCTGAATAGAATAACAATGAATCACATTCCAAAGTTTCCTAAATAATAAAAATATCCACAAATAACGTTCCTGCTAGATGTAGATTGTGATTAAAAGGCTCACTAGCGACAGCACTTGTTGACAACATCGTATATACTGAGCGATGTTTTCCATGTGAAATGGAAAACATGGATACGAGCAATAGGCAAAAATTTTCTTTCATGTGCTGTTGTCTGATGTTGATAAGTATCCCTCAACTAGTTGACGGGATATACGTTGACAACACCAATATCAACATGTTGCTAACAGTTTGTTGGCTGGTCTGTACTTACCCTTAGCTACTCCCCATGCATCTAAATATTTTCACTGTGGCAGACCCTATTAGTAGCACTAGATTCGAAAAGGTTCTTATTTTCTTGTATCGGAAATGCAACCGTCATTCCTCTAATGATGTTTCAAACTGATAAGGTGTTCTATCCATTTTATGATAATGCGTAGAAACGCCACTGCAGCAGAAGGCGATCGCGGTCCGATTGCCGTAATGGTTCAATTTTTAACACCGCAGGACACCCATTGAGCGAACAAAGGTACGATTATGCTGGATACCAAAACACAAAGCTCCTAATACATATATATTAAAATGCTCTAGCCTGGATGTTTATTTTCTTTCAGTTCACACGGATCGCCTGTTCATTATCTTTAAGTAGCTCGAGATTTATTATCGATTTTTCCCCTTTTAACTACCAAATTGAATACGACTCCCTTATCTCGATGTACCTTTGTTTATCAATAAGTACCCTCTGTGTTGGTGTTGTGTGCCTCTCGAACACGATTTTCTGCTATCGAATATCGAAGGAGACGGTGAAGTACATGAGGGGCCGGCAGTTTCTACTTTTATCGGATTGTTCGTCGCATCTTCTCACAGATGTACCGTGTTGTTCGGAATCTCAACGTTGTGTTGGGTGGCTTGTAAGTAACTTTATTGGCAAATCACTGGCTTATTTTTCGAAGGAAGGGTTCGTCGAAGTTTTCGTGATATAAAACAAACCTAAAGGAGTCAGATCCAGAGATCTTGGTGGCCATTCTTTTTTTTTCCTGCGACCTATCGAGAAACTCTCCAGTCTCTCGATTTCCAGACTCTTTTCTTATGCATTTATTTAAAATGCGTTTTGCTACATGGTAGCTTCATCAGTCTTTAGTAGATCAAACTGTTTCACTGTATCTCCTTATAAAACAATAGATAATGACTTATTTAATAAATTAATAAATTATTAGAGCTTGTAAAACAGGTAAATTCCGAAGAAACAGTATATTTTGCAATTTTATCTCTGTGATTTGTCATGCATACTATTAATCTTGGAGGTTTATTGGGCAGATCACCGGAGAAGGCGAAACATCATTAGCTTATCATTTATAATAATGGAAAATATGTTTCAATGTAGTTTTAGAGTTATCCAGTGCTTTTT